>JAQFZL010000051.1:0-29346 GCA_034695685.1 Galumna lanceata
CGATCTGCTGTCAATTGAGTCAATTAATGGAAAACAATTTATCTGTCGCTAAATTTAAAGAAAATTTGAAAGTAATCACTGTAAAAACTTAAGCATTTCATCAGAAAATTAAAAAAATATTCAAATATAGAAACAAAACAAACACTGCACTCATTTGAAGGTCTAAAAATAAAAAGGAATCGGTTGGCAATAATTTACCTTGATTACATGTATATATATCTTTTGGTTATAAGTAATACTTTAATTTCTTCATTAATCTTATGTTAATTTATTAAAATAAAAAGATAAATATGTGTTCAATACTTAAATAACATTTCAATTGGATTGGATTCCATTAAATTAATACTTTTAATCTTATTTTTGAATAAATGTTTGTTTGAATCCATTTTGCTTTCACTCACTTTCAAGTTTAATGATAACAATGATGGCCACCGCTTCCAATCCTTGAGATGATAGGGTGGGCTTCGAATGTCAAATATCTCTTCATTGAACACATAACGAGTTCTATCATTAAATTCAATTTTAATCTAATCAATAGCTTTTGATTAATTAAACAGGAATTTATCACATTTTCATATCATATATCGATTCTCTTACAGACTCACCCCCTCTGACCATCCATTAAATATATAAAACTTATAACTATTGATTATGAAAACAATAAGAGAAATATCAGTTCGTTGGCATCAGTTAACTAAGAGATGTCCTCATCCCTAACATTTGTTTTGTTTAAAATATAATAATTAAGTATTACTTCAAAATATAATCAACAGATTTGTTTCAAGACTTCAAAATAATAATAATTTTCTTTTTATAACTTATTATTTATTAAAGAAATGACTTCAATATATAAACACTTCAAGTATTCCTGATTTTGACTCAAAACAGTAGTTCCCCAAAAATAAGAGAAAAGAAAAAAAAGTGATCTTTTAATTAGAAATTATATATTATTTGAAAGCTTTCAAAAGCTTTGATTTTACCCAAAATTAGTGGAATTTTTTAATTTGACATCAAATGAATTTTTGTATTTAATATTTGATGGGAAAGTGATGTAACAAAAAAATCAATTTAAATCTCACGAATTAAATATTGAAATTTGAAGGATAAGTCTTGAGTTATAAGATTTTATTTATGGTTTTAATCCTACGTAATCTAATGCTAATTATTTCCTCCATTTCTACTCTTCAGTAAATTTATTGCATAAGTAATGAAGAAATAATTATTTGAATTATAATTTTTAGTACAATTTTAGACTTCTTTTTGATAGTTTTTCAATATTTTTCTTATTTTTAACACAATTTAAATAAATTTCATTTGAAATCGATTTAATGAGTTATAAAAAAAGTTTTAACTTCACCCTTGATTCAACTGGGAAGTAGAATATTAAAGAGATAGCAAGGATAACTGGTGAAAATCTTTGAATTATTTGCTCTTACATACAATTAAGGCTTAATTTCATTTTTATGAACAGAAAAAAAAATCATTCAGAGTTATCGATGAACTGATAGCCTGAGGAATAAATTTCTAACTATAATAAGCATATTTTATGAATGTTTAAATATCATCAAGGTCATTTAAATTAGAACCTCAGAATCTTTTGTTTCATCTAAAAAGTATTTTTTATTATTTACCAAAAGAATGGAATCATTATTTTGATAAATAAGTATACAATGGATTAAAAATTTGATTATTATTACAAATAATTATTCCATAATTTGAAGGACAGAATAAATGTGTTATTCTATAATCAGATTCTTTTAATAATATTCTGAAATATTAAAAAAATTAACAAAATTTTTATATTCATATCTTCGAACTCAACGTCCAATTAATTGAATGCTTTGAGCAGAGATGAGCTCATTATTGTATTAAACCAGAACTGATTGCCATAAGAATGCCATTAGAATGCCATAGAATGCCAGTCCTTCGAAAGATGTTAAGACAAGTGAAGCATTAATTTGTTAATAAATAGTGATTAACAAAACTAAAGGAGAAATACCACAGGAATATAAAAAGCTCGTGATTTGAATGCTGTCCATTTTTTCTATGTTTGTGAGTTATATGTCAGCCTAATATCCATTGAAACTTAAGTTTATAGGTATTTCCCACTACTTTTCTATCATTTTTTCAATTTCAAGGTTTAGACATAAAAAACTAATAGAAAACTATTGAAACTATTGTTATATTTTCTATTTGAATGAAACTTAAATTTACTTAAAATAATGGTATCGAAACCAATTATATGACAACTTTTGCATTGAAGGTGTGGTATAAGCCCTGACCTTCGATACATTCAATCTATTCATTAATTAAAATCTATTCGAGCAGTCGTTTGAATAAACCATTTGTTTTATTATTTTTTTAAATATAACTACTATTGAGACAAGACTTCGGTCAGGTTTACACATATATATTGTGCCAAAAAAATATAATGTCTTTTGATTGAAGACGTGATCAAAAGCAAAGAATTCCGGTTTTTTTATTTCTTTCAAACAAAATATGTAATAATAATAATACTGTTATTATTGTTAAGAGTTTTGATTCTTAGGAAAAAACGAATTGTATTTTTAGTCATCAAATGTTTTGAATGAAATCACCAAATAATGTAACCAATCATTTCTTGTCATTCTTTCCAATGATTTTGTTATAAGAGACCCCTTAGGCTTAGGGAGAATAAAGAGGCAGATAATGGCAGCACAGGACAGAATATGGTAGACCTCTTACTTTTTCAAGTGGTTGAAAAAAGTACATTTTTATAAAATTAGTTTGACCTAGAGACTGTTTTCTTAGGTTTATACGTCGATCTTTGACTCTTATTGTTATTTTTTGTATAAATTACTTTCTTTTGTGTCCGGTTTCCCACTGAAAGGCCCCCCACTTATGGTCTTATGTACCCATCGATGAATAAATATTTCAATTATTTTCTAACAATATTTGCAATAATTTATTACTTTTTTATTGATTTGAATCATTAGTAAAATGCTCTAGGTGATGCTATATCATTTTAATAAACACTTCTGTTTATGAGTATATTTTTAGCGATTAGAATAACTTTGTTGGGAGTGTTTAAAGTGAGGGCTGAGTAATACCTTTCCAAACGAGACTTATTTCATTATAAATCCATTTTTTATTTTTAAAGGTCTTAAGGCTATTGTCTTTAATTTTATAAATAACTGATTTTGACACTAAAATTATCCGAAATTTGGCAGAAATTGAAATGAAACGAATGGTTAACTGCATATTAATTGCGTCAATATTTGTTCATTCATTTATCTTCAATCCTTTGGCCCAAACCTTGAATTACTATTAATATAATAGAAGAGTAATTAATTTAATTGCTATTAAATTGTTGTTAATCGGTTTGTAATTGATTTCAATAACAATCCTTCAATTATCAGTGGTTTTCCAATTTTTAGTCATGAAATTGATCATGTAGACATTATAGACATTGCACACATTACACACACTGTAGACATTGTACATATTGTAGACATTTTGTCACCTTTTCATAAAAAACAATCACTCATTTATTCAATAAAATTTTTTTATATTCAAAGACGGAAAACCCTTTTTCTAAACAAAATAAAAACTAATAAAACAACTAATTGTTTGATTTTATCTCTAAAATCATTGAATGAGTCAATGAGTGATTTTTTATCTATTATTATAAATAGAAGTGAATTAATAAAAACTTGACTTTCGATCGCAAATGTCATTGAAGTATACTTTCGTCGATCAATAGATTATTTAATTAATTATAGGAAAAGTTTTTTTTTAAACAACGGAAACCCGACTTTGTTTTGATGACAATCTCTGGAGAAGAAGTGCATTGAATCTGAACGTGAATCTGAACCCTAATTAAATTCCCATCAATAGTTGATAGTAGGCAGTGATGGCCTTCAATTCAAACTAAATCCCAGAATAAATACTTACCATGACTTTACACACCCAATGATTTCCCAGAAAGTATTAGAAAGGGATAAGAATAGAAAGGAATAGAGTTCTGATGATAAATAGGAAGTGTTGGCAAAACTCATTTTCATAATAACTTTTTTCGCCACAAATATTACTCATCCATATTATTGAACACTAACTCAAAACGTGATATAATTACAAGAATTTGGAATTAAGTATTTAATTGATTGCAAGGACTCATTCTTTTAAGTTTTTATGGGTTTTTAAAATGGAATCAAATAAAACTATTTGTCGGATGAGTCGTATAGTCATAGGAAACCTGTCTTTGCCTCAAAAGTCTATCTCCATATGAAACTGATTAAAAAATATCTTTAAATCTTCTTTTTAAACACTAATCAATTAAAGGCTTATTTTTTGGAAGAGATTTAAGTTTTTTATTTAAGATATACTGACAATAATTTACTAAAAAAAGTATTAAATATTATGAGAAGAGACTCAAAGGCTCTTCCGATTAGATAAACATTTGATATTCAAAAAAAATTGGGGAAATTCCTATAAATTCAAAACAGATCACAAACTTTATGTTTGGCTCAGACTTTCCCTTTTCATCGATATTTAAGTCCGATTTCTTGAATAAAACTAAAATTAAGATTAAAGTCATGTACTTTTCATAAATAATATCTTTTTTGCCAAAAAATACTAAGATATTCATCACGAGATATGAGATTCAGTGGACTCATCTAAAAACAAGTAAAAAACAGCGCATTTTAAATAGTTATGTCTTGTGATTTGATTTATTTTATGCATCAATAGTTTCATTTCAAATACATAATGGTTTCAAATTTCATAATAAAAAAATATTTAAGTCTTAAAGGATTCTAATGAGGATTCACTTAAAATGGTTATCGAACTGTAATGAGATATTTGGAAAAACCAGAAAAAAAGTCAATGGAGTGGTTAATAGCCTAACCCTAAACCCATTTAATTCTTTAGGAATATTCGTTTATTTATTATATACGAATTGGATGAGAGGCCCAACAGATGGCAAAACCGGTTCACTTTAGTGCCCAATGCTTTCAAAGGCTAAGTATTGGAGTCGTCAGTCGTTAACTTCAGAATTGAGTTTAGAATCGCGTGAAAGCACTGAAGTGACGGATAGACTCTTTCTCTCAATACAAGTGTTCAAAACAACTTTTGCCTAAATAGACATCAGTTTCGATATTCATATTAAAGTTATTAAACTAATTGTTTCTAATGTTTTTAATTCAGTGTATTTTGAGGTGATTTCCAAATCAATTCTCAAATTCAAAAGAGTTTATGAATTCAACGAAATGTTTATAAAAAACTTTTTTAAATTCGTTATCATTTTGAGTGTATATTCTTTTTGTCAAATTATCAAAGAAAGAAGTAAGAAATAATCTTGCAACTATATCAAACTTTCTTTCTCTCTCTCTCTCTCACTCTCTTTCGCATTTTTTCTCTGTTTTCACTCCTTTTAATGATGTTATATAATGATGGTATAGAAGTTGGAACAAGTGTATTTTCATATAATGGTCACCTGAATTCAAATAAGAATACATTTTTCATGGCTGAGATGCAGAGGTATGACGGATGGTACAATAATTTGGCACATCCTGCCTGGGGCACTCTGGGTGAGTCTACTCAATATTTGTTTTAGTCGTACAACAACTTAATAATTACGGTATTATTTGACCAAAACTTTATAATTCATTTAACAGTTTTCAGTTTAAAACATAATATGAAGTAATTTAATGAAATTAAAAATTAAAACTTATTCCAACAAAAATTATATAATAATTGTGTGAATCGTTTAAGTCATAAGTTTTTTCATTGTATTGGATTGATGAGCAAGGTCGATACAAGATAGGCTCAAAAAAGAAGATTATATATGAATAGTAATTGTCTTAGGGCAATAAAATTGACCAATCATATATCATTTATATTACTATCTCATTGAAATCATTTACTTAGGATTTGAATATTTGCCAAAAATTCATTAATCGTTAATCGCATTGAATTAGTAATTAAATGATACAAATATCTGATCGAATAAATAATGATTTCTCTTAAATTCTCTAAAATACAGTTAATCCTCAATAAACCACTAATACTTGTTTGATGTGAGTCTAGGATTTTTAGATTATGAAATACCATTACCATTGCAGGACAAAACAAGAAGTTAGGCGTTTTCAACTGTCCCTGGTTGTCCCTTGTTGTCATTGGACAGCCCTCTGATTAGAACCATATTTATTAGATTTTTGTTGAGTTATTGAAGCCATAAAACAACTAAAAGTTAGCGATAAAAGTCTCTCAATATTTTAAATACTATTCTTCAAAAGAATTCGTCCGAAGGTTTTGTTTTGAATTAAATCCATTCAAAGATCACGTTATAGTCACTCAGTTGTAGTGAAATCTTTGAAATGAAGTCATGAACATAATGTATAAATATGAGCAGGGTCTTGAAAAAATTCTTTTCTGACTGTTTATAAGGGATGATTAACTTAACAATCATTTGCTTCTGTGCTCTATAGACATGTTTATTGTGATTAAGAGTTTAATTTGAGCTTTGATTTACTCGACAACTGAGCGAAAAACCTGTTCTTTCGATATGATTATGGCTTAAAAGAAAAGGGATATTAGGTTAGGGTTAGTATTACAACCTTCCTATTGTAGGACAACCGCCGCAAATACATAAGTCGTTAATATGAAAGTTGTTTAAAAACGTTATTCTCTTTAAGCGAAAGGGCTGTTGAGCTGTTCTACTAAACTAATGAAGCGGACAGTCATCTCAATTGCTATTCATTTACTAATTCAGTCATTTATTGAAAGCAAAATTCTTGAAATTAAAGATTGCGATCCAAAACAGATAAAATTCTTTCGGTAATCACTCACTTGTTTTGCTAAAGTAATTCATCGAAATAATAATAATGTCTTAATAGTCATCATTATATTGGAATATATTTCTTATAAATTATAAGTTATAATTAAAAAAAGTAGAGCATTGTTTATACTAAATAGAAGTGATTAGTCACTAATTGTTAGGATTTCCCCATTTGTTATCCATTTGTTTCCAAAAATCATTTCCGAAATAATGAAAATACTTAACATCTGATAATATATTCAAATATAAAAAATAATTAAAAGAATTAAGAGAAGGTTGTTATAAATGTTTCATATTTTTTATGTTTTTAATGGAATGCAATCAATGCTTTATTTCAATAATATTTATAAGAAATTATTTTTAATAAAAAATATTGTTTTTATTTTGGGTTTTTTTTTGTAACTATAATTAGCAGTAATTAGTCAAATGATTAAACGTTTTTTACAATAAAACAAAAGATTTTAGTAGTAATCAAACGGAAATAAATTGCTTATCAATTAAACGATCAAAATATGAGTTTGAAGTTTAAAATTGTATTTGGAATTACTTTGAAGTCATATTTGAAGTCATATTTGAAGTCATATGCATATGATTTTGTCAAAGAAAAACCCAATTTATTGATTTCAATGATATTTGGGAATACAATGTCAAAGAAAATTAAAAATCATAAGTGTTTACACCCATAAAAGGTGTTACAATTGGCTCAAATTGTGATCACTTTATTTTTATCCACCGGAATAATCAATTAGTTATAGCCAGGAGGGCCCAAATAATTGCCAAGATCAACTTGTAAATTTTTATTAAAAATCAATTCTAATCAAAGGACAGAATTATAAATGAGGTTTTCCTCTGTTTATAAACTACTTGTGAGGACAACCCTTTCTATTAAATTACTTTTAATTTTGTCTCTCATTTATTTTAAAAGAAGAAAAACTTATTCAGATTATTATTTACTGCAAGTTTGGACTCAAACATTTTAGAGGCTCTGAAAATTAAACTGAAGTTTTATATCTTTCTATAGTATTTCACAATCATTTTAAGTCCGACCACTATTGGGCTTAAAATAGTTTATTTTTAGTTATAATTTATTCACTTTTAGAGCAATTTATAGCCGAGGTATTGCTTTTTTAGACGTTAGCCCTCAAATGCCCTCACAAACTCTCCCTCTTCTGTTTTATGAGATATTGGGGGAAACTTTTAGAGGCACAGAATCTTTATAAACATAGACATGATTTGCAACTCATATTCACTTATTGTGACTCACAATAAGATAAGATATAAGATATTGTTTGACGAAAGAAAAAGAATTATTATTTAAATTCAAGAACACATTAAATGAATTTAATTTTGAACATAACCTCAAAACCATTATTTGTATTGTTTTTATTGATTTGAAGATAGTTTTTAGTGAATTAACGTTTATATTAATGTTTGTGTAGAGAGTCATTTGACAAGAAAATCGCCTCCGGCTTATGCCGATGGTGTCTATATGATGGCCGGTGAGGACAGACCGAGTCCTCGACTTCTCAGTCAGGCATTAATGAAAGGTGACGACGGACAGCCTTCCAGTAGGAATCTGACCACACTCTTTGCCTTTTTCGGTAAAACTTCTCATTAAACGAACAAAAATAATTGGAAATGAATTGTAGGTCAAGTGGTCTCTTCGGAAATCTTAATGGCTTCAGAGCCGGGCTGTCCCATAGAGATGCATAAAATCAAAATCGACAAATGTGATGAAATGTATGACCGGGATTGTCAAGGGGGTCGTACTATGCCATTCCATAGAGCTATGTATGACTCAAGAACTGGACAGTCTCCAAACCTCCCTCGAGAACAGGTAAAGGAAATAATTATTTGATGTCAATAATTATTATTGTTTTTATTCAGCGCTAATAAAGTTATATTCAATAAAGTGTTACATTTAGAAACAATGCTAGAGTTGTTTAGCTTAGCCACGAAGGCTGTCCGCACAGCACAAGGCTTTCGATAAAAAAATATTATTGTTTTCTCAACTCATTAGCATTTGAAACAATAAACATAAAATGCGTCCAAAGATTAAACGCTTTGTATTTCGTCAGTTAAAGCCGGGTATATACTGACAGCACAGCACAGCCCACATGTTTTGACAAATGAAACATCCATTCTCTCTGAGAAAGTCTTAAAATATTAAAACATTGTTTATTGCATTTAAGTGTCATTAATCAAAACAATCCCTCAAATTATATTCAATTTCTTTACGGATATACGCATTAGTCAATGCTATCCCTCAGATCTGTAATGAGATCTAAACAAAATTTAATGATTATCTGTCAAAACACTTTCAAACAAATTCTTTTTAAAGGTAGCGATTCAGTAAAAATGGGTAAAACCTGTGAAAATCGTAAGCAATCCATTGATTGCAATCCTTGTAAACATTGATTTAATTTATCGAGTCATTGAATTTTGCAATTTTCGCCCAAAATTAACTTAATTTTAATTATTTGTTTGCTTTTAAATCATTTATCGGAAACATTTTTCTCCACAAAATTAATTATATTTGAAAAGATATTTAAAGTTTCAAAGATTAAGAAAATCTTTTATAGCCTTTTGTTCTTAAATTCTCTGAAATACTATTTATAGTTAGGATTAAAAACGGCTTATGAATTGTCGGTCAATAATATTGGAATTTCCAGTTATTGTTATATAATTTCAAATCTATTTTGAAAATAGGATTCAGTAAACAATTTCCTCAAATAATTCTTTTCTTAAAATAAATAAATGAAAGTCTATTTCATAAGTTTGAGACAATTCGATAAAATAGAGCCTAAAATAAGTTTTCATTAAAAGTCAAACAGTAATCAAAATAAATGTGACTTTTATTCACAGACAAACTGTTGTATTCACTTCCAGTTCTGACCCATTTCTTGAGGCACTCTTTTCTTCTCGATTAATATACTTTCTTGTGTGTGTGAGTGAGTGAGTGTGTGTGTGTGAGAGAGAGAGAGAGAGAAAGAGAGTTATATTTAAAAAAAATTATATCTCGAATTAGTAATGAATTTTTGAGTGAAAGTTCAGTTTGTTTTAAATTAAAACTTTTAATCCAAACAATATTTTGAAATAACTTTTATTAAATTAATTATTATTATATTATGAAACAGTCTTTCATTAAAACATTAAATTCCTTTTGAGTAAACCTTTATTTTCTATTTTTTTTTTCATTTAAAATGTTTGTCTCAAAAAATCTTCAGTTACTGTCCTTGACTTACATCAGACTTAAACATATGTTAATTGAATATAATATTTATATTTGATTTCATAAGCGGTTAATGAATCCTAAACTATGAAAGACTTTAAATAATAATTGAATTTTCAATATTTTATTGGAAAATAAATTCAATTTTTAATTCAAATTATTCTTAAAATTCAAAACATTTCTTATTTATTAAATGAAATGAGAATAAAACGAAACAATAATATATTACTCACTTTAATTACTTTAATTGAAAATCGATTTAATATTAAAATCTTTTAACAAATTATCCGATTTTATAATCAAAGGATGAGTTTTAGCTAATTTACGATTCTCTTCAGGTTTTTTTATATATTAGTTTCAACCGGTCTTTCAGAATATATTTCAATTGTTGGTCTCATAATTAAAATTGAGATCATTTGCAGACATAAATCCCTTTATTTCACCTGATTTTCAATTTATTGTTTTTTGGAGCCTATCTGTGAAATTGATTAAAATCTTTTAGATTGCGTTGACTGAACCCCTATTATCCCATAAATAATAAATTTTGACACCTTTTCTAAAAGTATTCTTTAATTGGCATTTGTTTACGAATACCTTCTATTGATTGAATGGTTAAAAAAATAAATTATTTCTTCAAATATTATTATTAACAGACATATAATGCAATCATATTATTTCAAACCCAAAGTTTTTGACAAAATAAGGCAATAAATCAGTTTTTAATTTATTTTTATATTTCATATAAACAAAAGAATATTAAGAAAATTGGTTCGGATTTTAGTTTAATCGCATAATATCTTCAAAAGGAAATTATTTTTAATGAAAATAAAAATTTAGTTTTTTGTTAATCAATCAGAATATTAAGTATTGGATTACAAAACAATTGAATTATTGTATTGTTAACTAGCTCAATTTGGTCACGAGTTGGATAGACGGCAGTTTCGTGTACAGTACAACAGAGACCTGGCTCAATTCAATGAGAACATTCCAAAATGGTTCATTCAAGTCCGATCCTACCGGTCTGTTTCCACCCCGAAATCGGGAACGCGTCCCTCTCTTTAACGCTCCACCGGCACATCATCTGAGAATAGTTACACCGGAGCGCATGTTTTGTAAATAAATTCCCTTTAATTGTAATTAAAATCTTATGGAATCTAAATATGTAGTACTTGGAGACCCCCGAACTAATCAGAATCCGGCACTTCTAGCCTTTGGTATTATATTTTTTCGTTGGCACAATGTTTTAGCAGAAAGGGTTCAGGCGGAACACCCGGAGTGGTCCGACGAAGACGTGTTCCAAAGAGCGCGACGCCTTGTAATCGCTAGTCTGCAGGTGTGGGCGCTTTCAATGTTAAGCAATGATTCAGTTTTAAACTATTTCTATGTTTAGAATATAATTTTATACGAATATCTTCCCATACTGTTTGACGAACCGATACCGCCTTATAGTGGTTATATGCCAGACATTCACCCTGGCGTTAGTCATGTATTCCAGTCAGCGGCCTTTCGCTTCGGTCACACAATGATACCTCCCGGCCTCTACCGAAGGCGAGTTTACCTGAAATTATTTAGATTTTAACAAATTCTTTGATTGTATTCTTGCAGAGACGCCAAATGTAATTTTCAAAAGACATCTAGTGGTTATCCTGGTATTCGTCTATGCTCTACCTGGTGGGGCGCTGAGGTATACATCACTTATTCATTATATGATTTTAAATCATTTTCAATATATTATTGCTTTAATGTCTAAATTAATATTAAATTATAATTTTGTTAAAAAGTAATAAAACGCATTAAGACTTTACTTTCACTATATTTCTGAACAATTATTTAATTCAAATCACGTTTTGGTCATTCATTTTCCTGTTCTTCTCTCTGTTGGTTCACTTCCGCAAAACCTTTTTTTCTTTAGAAATATTTAACGATTAAATGATTCTTTTATTATATATTATTTTGTATTTAATATTTCACTTCAATAGGAAATAGTGCCAGAAATTGGAGTCGAAGAACTACTTATGGGTCTGTCATCACAAATCGCTGAAAGAGAGGATTCAGTTCTCTGTTCTGATGTCAGAGGTATTCAATAACTAATAAATAATAATTAGCTTTCATTCAAACTTAAGATGAATTGTGTTTATTCTTATTTTTGAACTCATTTTGTTTGAGAAATAGGCGTTTTTGTCAATAATTTTCTGAGTCATAGATTTATTATTTATTAGTCAAATATATCATTATATTTCAAATTCGCTCTAATTTTCATTGAAATTCAGAATAAATGCATAAACCTATTATCCGATCAATAAGTGACAAATAGTTCGTATCGATTCAATAATCCATTGAATTTCGTTTTTTAAAACAATTTCTGTCAAAAAGTTTTCTTTATTTTTGTCTGAAAAAATATCTGAAACATAAATACCAAAAGAAGTCAAAGTTCTTATAAACCAAAGCTGTTTATTTTGACAGCAATTGGTCGCAAACACCTGAAACACCCGCGCTTTCAATGTCTGTTAATGACATTTATTGTCGGTATATAAATCTCTTTCATTGCTATAATTGAAAAGATTGTCAAAGATATGGAAGATTTTCATAATTTTCATCTTATTTTGAAACCAAAGAAATTTTTTAAACAAATCTCGTTTTTAAAGAAATATTTAAACACAAAATAAAGGTTTATATAAAAATGATTAAATGATGGCCTCGTGTTAACAGTATTTAAAAAAACAAAATCATTTATGAATTGTGTAAAAGCAGTTCTCTCTAAACAACTTTCCTTTCACTTAAAATAATATTATTACTCCGAAGAAAGTTTTTTTACAGTACTTTATGTGTTGCATAACAGACACCTGTATTATCAGAAAACATTTTATAACACAAGACTACAATTTGAATGAGAATTTGGGTCATTTAAGTCCACATCAAAACATTTTCTTTTTATTCTTTTGATTTCAGTTTCTCTTTTACTGAGAAATCATCTCTTCTTCAAAAATATAATCAAATGAATACTTTAGTTAAATATCTTTTCATTTATTGGTTTTCCTTCTGATGACTGATTTTTAATTGAAATAACAATAAAATCGAAATTAATATTAAAAGAAAAACACTTTTGTGCCCAATATTTGTATGAAAGATGTCGTGTAGAACAAGGATTTACATAACATTGAATATATTAATAATAAACTTATAAAAAGTACTCTTTTTTAATAAAATTTACTGTTTTTGGAAGATTTTTAATTGAAAAGACATGGCTTTGAGAACTTATATCTTTGAAATAGAGATTATTTGTGCTATTTGTGCTATTTGTGCTAGCACACATAGCACACAACCTTGATTTCTCTCAATTTCAAGTTCCGATTTTTTAAATATTCAAATAAGTATTTAAAACTAAAGTTACGCTTAAATTGTTTGCAGTGAAAGTATTTATCGTGAAATTGCTTTTAAAAAAGGCTTTATAACAAAAGTCAAGATTTTTTGCAAGAGCATTACCTAAACACTAAACTGATTGGCACTTAAAATTTGAGTTCATTTTTATCCTAAAAAATTATCTTAAAAAGACTACAATTATATTATTAATACAATAATTATATTATTATTGAATTGAAAAAAAATCAATTAAATATTAATTTTGAGGATATTTTGTGTTAAACATTAAGTGTTTTATTTAACGCTTTTTATTGCTTTAAATCTACGAATCGATGCAATTGAAGTTCGAGTGAAACAAATGATAAATTTTGTCTGAAAATGAATTTGTTTTTCACATCATTTATTTAAGTCAGGGTCAGGTCAGAAACAAGTCTAGTAAAAATAAAAATCCAAAAATTCGGGAACAACTTTTGTTTTTAGCTGTTTATTCATATATATATTTATTTCCAAACAATCGATTAATTATAAATTTATTAAAATTTTTATTTTGATTTAATTTCCACTTTAATTTCTAAACAGTTTTAACTATTTTATGCGTTGTTTAACTTTAACTAAAGATAATATTTGGTTTCAATTGTTAAAACAATTCTCATTAGATTTAAGGCCATAATCTCATGATATGTTTCATATAAAACATTTAAACAAAATTAAAATTCAAATTTTTTTTTGCTTTAATACATTCGTTACAAAGAATTTGAAACTACGGTTTAATTCCTATCACTTAATAATTGGCACTAAAAAGAGGTTTTTTCAATGAATAGTTTAAAATGTGATACCTTTTAGTATTTTAGTTAAACTATTAAACCAATTAATATTTCAAATCATTGCCATAAAAATTCTTTTTATAATATTTTTTATCTTTTGTCTGAAGATATGATCTTTCATTGATTTCTTTTAACCAAATATATAGTTAACTGATTAAGTTATTAAGTTATTTGATCCCAGATTTAATTATGCTAGTTAATTTTTTTAGTTTTTTTTAATAGAAAATGATCAAGAACAACCCTTTTAAACAATTTCTAGAATTCAATTATAATAATATTTACGATTTTATTAAAGAAAAACTTTTGATTTCCTCCTCTTCTTTGGGACTAATCTCAAGGGAATTATTTGAATATATTTTTCATTTGATTTAATTGTTTATTCAATGTTTGCCCTAAAGACTGACCCCTAAAATCATACCATTTCTGACGAATGCATTTCAATTGATTTCGATATCAAAGTTGATATTAAGTATTAAATAGTTTCAAACAAAATCATATCTGAAGTAATAGTAATGCAATCCAATGACTATGACTTTGATTAAAAAATTTATGAGAGAATCATTTGAGAACCAAATGTATGTCATTTAAGCATAACTGCCGGCGATTTCTATTTGAAGGATATAACAGTTTTGAAACTTCTTTAATCATTAAATTAATAATTCATTTAATGATTTTCTTTTCCTTTCGTTTTAAAAAATTAATAAAAATAAATAAATAATAAAATGAGGGATAAAATGATAACAACTCATAACTCATTACTCACTTTTCTTTTGAAGATAAATTGTTTGGACCCATGGATTTCAGTCGAAGAGATTTGGCAGCTCTTAATATAATGAGAGGAAGAGATAATGGTTTGGCCGACTATAACACTGTTCGCAGATATTTTAATTTACCTGAAATTAAAAACTGGACACAAATAAATCCAAGTCTTTATGCAAAACATCCGGAAATGTTTGACCGTTTGGCAGAACTATACGATCATATGTTAGATGATGTCGACGCTTATGTCGGAGGAATGGTTGAGTCAGAGTTCGAGAGGGGTCGTCCCGGAGAACTCTTTAGAACTATTATTAAAGAACAGTTCGTTCGTATTCGAGATTCTGATAGGTTTTGGTTTGAAAACACTCAAAACGCAATTTTCACCCCCGAAGAGGTCGAAGAAATCAAAAAAATTCGTTTATTTGATATTTTGGTGAACTCAACATCCATTCCTATCGATGCCATCCAGAAAAATGTCTTTCTTTTTGCAGAAAATGATCCCTGTCCTCAACCCGTACAGCTAAGCAGTAAAATGTTAGAACCTTGCTTAATTTTGGGCGGTTGGAATTACTTTCATGGCTCAGAAATACCTTATATTCTTGTCATTCTTCTCTTGACTATTATTCCAATCGGTATTTAATTCAATTAATTATGAAAAGCATTAAAATCTTTGGTTCGAAACTTATTTAAAAAAACATTAAAAGCAAATCTAATCATTTCTCTGAGATTTGTTTGAAATAATACTCTCTGGAAGTGATTATCTATAGATAACGTCTCAACAGATCCAAAGATTTTATTGCACTTCATTTTCAATGCTTTTAACGATTCAAAGTCTTAATTGTTTTGTTCTTTCATTAGTTGTGGCACTTATGGGTTATGGAGTAATTAAAATGCAAAATAGGCGCAGAAGAAAATTAAAGGCAAAGCAAGAGCTCACAAATGGGAAGAACTACGAAAAACTATGTAATTATTCTGTTCCCAAATAACTGTCATTTTTTGATAATCACTAAATACTATTATCCTTATTAAAGATGTGAGAGAATGGTTACACCAAAATCATAAGCGTTATGTCAAAGTAAAGATCGGTCCCGAAGAGTCAATTTCTACAATCAATAGAAAGGGCGAAACCTTACGACACATTAACTTTAAAGACGCCAATTCACTGATGGTTGAAGTGACTCAAGACTCACACAAACCAATGGTTTTGATTCGATCGCCTCGAGATCACGATTTAGTCCTTCAGTTCGATAATATTGGGGCCCGAAAAAAGTTTTTGGCAAAATTGGAGGCATTTCTATTAAATTACAAAAAGACATTAGAAATAATCCATACCTATAAGGATGTGATGTTAGCCAACGCTGAAACTAAAGAGAAACGACAAAAACGTTTGGAACACTTCTTCAGAGAAGCGTATGCTTTGACTTTTGGGTTAAAACCGGGAGAAAAACGAAAATTGGAAGACGTGAGCAACGATGTGATCATGGTAATGCGCACTTCACTTTCAAAGAAAGAGTTTGCCGAAGCTCTTGGTATGAAACCCGACTCTTTGTTTGTTAAACAAATGTTTAATTGCGTCGACAAAGACAATGACGGAAGGATTAGTTTCCAAGAATTTTTGGATACTGTAGTGCTGTTCTCCAGAGGAAAGACTGACGACAAACTTAGGATTATATTTGATATGTGCGACAACGACGGCAATGGAGTCATCGATAAGTTAGAGCTGACAAAAATGTTGAGATCACTCGTCGATATCGCAAAAACTGATTCTATGGCTGAATTAGAAGTAATGGAATTGATTCAGGGTATGTTTGCCGCCACTGGACTCGACAATAAGGAAGAGCTGACTTATGATGACTTCAAAATTATGATGAGAGAGTATAGGGGAGACTTCATTGCTATCGGTCTCGACTGTAAGGGCGCTAAACAGAACTTCTTGGATACGTCGACAAACATCGCGCGAATGACCAGTTTTCAGATAAACCAATTGCCAGATCCCGAACCCAATTATCTTAAGCGCAAATGGAATAATTGGATCACTTATTTGGAGGAATATCGACAACATATCGTTTATTTACTCATTTTCTTCGTCACAACATTTGTATTATTTATCGAACGATTTATTAATTACACGTATTTGAGTGAACACATGGATCTGAGACATGTCATGGGTTATGGCATTGCTGTGACGCGAGGGTCGGCCGCTTCTCTTTCCTTCTGTTATTCATTGTTGTTGTTAACGATGTGTCGAAATTTGTTAACAAAAATTAGAGAAATTCCTTTACATCAATACATACCTCTTGACTCTCACGTCCAGTTCCACAAAATTGTCGCAATGACTGCACTCTTCTTCACGAGTTTGTTATTCTCTTTATAATTAATAAAACAATTACTAATTTTAAGCTTTTTTTTTTTCTTTAAATAGTTGTGCACACAATCGGTCACTGCATAAACTTTTATCACGTATCGACTCAACCCATCGAACACTTACGTTGTTTAACCCAAGAACTTAACTTTGAATCTGACGCAAACCCAACCTTTTCTTTTTGGATATTCGGAACAGTGACGGGTCTCTCAGGAATTGTCTTATTTGCAATCGTTTGTGTATTGTTTATCTTCGCTCATCCAACGATCAGACAAAAGGCTTACTCTTATTTCTGGATGACTCATAGTTTGTATTACTGGCTCTACATCTTTTCAATTATTCACGGTTTGGCTAAATTGACCGGGGTCAGTACTTTACTTTACATTATTTTAAATCAATATTTTTAATATTATATTCAATCCAAAAGACACCGCGATTTTGGCTGTTTTTCATGGGACCGGCCATTGTCTTCACTCTTGACAAAATCGTTAGCCTTCAGGCAAAATATATGGAATTGGATGTCCTCGAGTCAGAACTTCTTCCTTCTGGTGAGTCATTTATTTTCAATTCAATTATACATTTCTGATAATTGATTTCAAAATAGACGTAACAAAAGTCAAGTTTTCTCGACCCCCGAGTTTCAAATACCTTTCCGGCCAATGGATCCGTTTGTGCTGCACAGCCTTCAGACAAAGCGAATACCATTCACTAACCCTAACGTCAGCTCCACACGAAAACTACTTGTCAGTTCACGTGAAGGCCCAGGGTCCATGGACTTGGAAACTTAGGAATTTTTTCGATCCAAACAATTTCGAGCATAAGACTGAAAGTCCTTTACCTAAGATTAGACTTGAAGGTCCGTTCGGTGGGGGTAATCAAGACTGGTATAAGTATGAAATTGCAGTAATGGTTGGCGGAGGCATCGGAGTCACGCCATACGCTTCTATTTTGAATGATTTGGTATTCGGGACGTCCACTAATAGATATTCTGGTGTTGCCTGCAAAAAGGTATGTCCACTTTAGATGTGACTCACGTTATTTAGTGCTTTCCATTTATTTAAAGGTATATTTCTTATGGATCTGTCCGTCGCACCGACACTTTGAATGGTTTATAGATGTGTTGAGAGACGTGGAGCGTAAGGACGTAACACAAGTACTAGAAGTCCATATTTTTATTACTCAATTCTTCCATAAGTTTGATTTAAGGACAACAATGTTGGTAAGTCTACGAATGCCATTACTTTGTTAAACCTGAGTGAACACAAACCGATGTTCATTGAGCCGACAGTAACCATATTTGATGTCTATTTATATTTGAAATGTTTTGTCAATTAATCTTTAGTACATCTGTGAAAACCATTTCCAACGAATATCCAACCGAAGTATGTTTACGGGACTGAAAGCCATCAATCATTTCGGTCGACCCGATATGAATGCCTTCTTGAAGTTCGTACAAAAACAACACTCATATGTCAGTTATTAAACCATTCCTTTGATATCATTAATAAAAATATTTTTCTGTTCATTAGGTCAGTAAAGTCGGTGTTTTCAGTTGTGGTCCGTCAGCGCTCACTAAGACGATAAGCCAGGCCTGTGAGACAACTAACAACAGACGAAAACTGCCCTATTTTTTACATCAATACGAAAACTTTGGTTAACTATTACTTAATATTATTATTAATTAAACATTAGTTTCAACGATTAGTTAATTTTTTAGTGCCAATTGTTTTCAAACTCTTTCATCGAAAGTAAAAATGCATTTAAATTATTATATTGTTTTATATTTACTATTTTTCGCATTTTTTTGTACAATTAATTAATTTTACCATTTATTTGATGAAACAGTAAAACAATTATCTGTCAAAAAGCGATTTAATGATCGTTCGGACAAATATTTGTCATTTTTTAGGGCACTTACAAATTGATGTCACACTAAACCTGACCATTCATTAGATTAATTTAAGTGCATTTGACAGAAATGTGCAAGGTCAGCCTACCATTGAACAAGTTTTAAAAGAATGATTTTCGGTATTTTATGACCAGAGAGTGAATCTATCCTCAAATGACTGGATATAAGTTCAAGAAATCAAATAAAATATTTTTGAAAAATCACTCATTTTCACAACTCTGTGCATAAGTCAGTCCATGCCCTCCCTCTTAAATCCTTGCACATCTCTGTAGTAAATTATAAATTAAGTAAAAAATTTTGTTTTTTGAAATTATTTTGTGATATAAATATAAATTAACTTAAATTAATTGAAGCGAAATATTTTGTCTATTAATAACTGTTTTGTTATAAAATTAAATGAAATTTCGTTTTCCAAACAATTGAGGCGTTTATTAGATTTTTAGACTAATTTTAAATTTCGCTTAAAATGTGATAAAAATGCCTTTAATTTGTTGACTATTTTTTATTTAAGACTTAATTAAAATTATGATAAAAATAACTTTTGGTAAAATAAAATATGAATTAATTTTAAATTAATTAAATAAAAATTAATCGATGAAAAGTTATTTAAGGTTAAGCGCCAGATCTTTATCTTTGCCAGTCGTTGGTTAACCTTGCTAATTTTTGATTAACCAAATTGGATATGCATTTGGGTAAAAGGCGCCTAAATATGAGTAAATGCCAGATCAGACACCCATACAGTTTGGGGCTAAATATTGCTATAATTGGATGGAAATATTTAGAATTTTTTGCAAAACTTTATGAAAATCATATTTTTGGCATAAAAGCAAAGGTTATAAATTATAACTTATAATTAATATTTATTAATAAATTAGTAATAAATGAGAAAAATATCATTTGACGTCAATTAACAATAAATTCACAAAAATTTAATTTATTTCAAATGTACTAAACATTGAATACATTTTAGTTATATTCAAGACATTGAAAAAAGTAATATTTATTAATTATTGTGGAATTCGGGCGTAAATTACTAAAAGGTTAGCCAATACTTCAGTCAATATAGCGTTAAATAAAATATTTATAATATATTTGATATCGAAATAGTCTATAATTAAGAAAAAATTATTCATTTTCACTGATTTTTAATTTTATATTTCATTATATTTTAAATAAAAAAGTAATTCACGTAATTTTAAAACATTTGCCTAACATTTACTTACTTTGATTTTTAATCTAATTATGATTTAATCAAAACATTGACATTAATATTAATTTAAAAAAAGGTTTTTTAATATTAAAAAAAAGTTAAAATGAAATGATATTAATAACATTTTTAGTTTAAATTTAGAAAATCAATAAAAATGTCAAAAATGTATTTTTTTTATAATTTTGAGATAAATCGCGAAAATTGCGAAAACTTTGCTTTTAATGAATTATTAATGTTTTGTATTGAAAATAAAAAACATAACATTTTTAAATGTGTTTAAGAGATAATTTGTTATCTTAATGGTTTGTCGTGCACATTTTTAATCTAGTGATTAAAATACCGTTTAGAACTTGTCCTAGATCATACATTGGTAGTCCTTGATCAAATTCTAATTAAATTTCTTAAACAAATTCAAATTAAGTTTTAAATTTCATTGTCAGTCATTTTATTTGGTGTTATTAATTAAAAAGTCGGCCATCAGTTAATCGATACTCGAAATGATTCATAAGATTATCACTAATTTCTTGAATTTTCATTCCATTAATCAGTGAATCCATCGAAGCCTCGTATCGCCCAAAACATATGACAAGTTTGGATGGCATTACTTTAGAGCTATTCTTGAATTCAATTTCAAAGTTTCTGAAAATTTTTTCGGTTTATTTGGAGATATCGACCAATTTGTGATTCGAAGGACAGATCCATACATTTGAAGGGAAAAATTCAAAGATCAGTTCAACTCTTAACAAAAATACGTTGAACTAAAATCTATGACTAAAAGCATATGAGTATTGCTGTCTCCGCACAAATAGTCAATTCTTTATAAATTGGAAGGAATACCCCCTCAACCGAAACCATAGAATGTTTAGTAGAGTTATCTATGATTTAGTTGTTGTCAACGATAAGGAAAAGTCAAAATCAAAAATAACAAGAGAGTCATCACTATTATAGTCATTGAATAGAATAAAAATGACTGAAAAATGAATTAAATAAATACTTTTATTAATTCAAAAAATTATTTCGAAATATTAAATATCATTAATTTTTTAAAAACAATTTTAATTACAGTTTAATGAAATTTATGTCTTAATGTGTGACCAGAATTTGAAAAACGTTTTCACAACAAAACATTTTTCACTTAAATAACTGTTTTTTTGTTTCATTAAATTATTAACGTTTTAATAATTGATTAATATTTTACATTAAATTAATTGAGTAATAAATAACTGGTAATAGTCTTATGATATAATAATCAATAAATTGTCAAATAATTGTCAATTCTTTTGATAATTCAATGAATAATTTCAAAGAATAAAAAATGATTCGCCGATGAATTGAGAAAATGGTTGAAAAATCCTTAAATTTGAGAAATTGAATGAAAAATAATTTCTCCGATCATTTGTTTTGAATTCATATAATTTGAGAAACGATAGAATTTTTAATAATTTATAGAATATTTCAAAACTTCTAAATTTATATAAAATCTAAAAATTGTTTATTTTTTTTACAAAAATCGAGTATTTCTTCAAATATTTGATGAAATAATTGAATATTAGATCAAATTAGTCTTCATTTCAATAAGGAGTAAATCGATTATATCCTCCCCTATAAATGGCGGCCTTTAAACAAACAAATAATTAATTAACTTTTGTCTAAAAATTGATAAAACGTTACCCCATATCCAGTGACGGGTCCGATTCCATGCGCTAAATATGGTTCTCCGTATTCACGACCGTAACTATTAATAAATAATTAAATTGATAAAAGGAAACTAATTTTTTTAAAAATTACCTTGCTAGATTGGCATATGCAGCAACAGGTTGTGCGGCCACAGCAGAGGCATAACTGACATATAAATAGAATAATTAATATTTTAAATGCAATTACTTTTATAGAAAATACTTGGAAATGGATTAATACAAACTTGACTAATTGATAATTGTTTTACTGGAGCATAAAACTACTTTAATAATAACACCTATATAATATCATCTTGCTAATGCTACTGAATTAATTATTCTTCATTAGAATCACCAAAAATAAGTGACTGTCAGTCATTATAACAATATTTGTTCTAAAATTCAATGAATTTAATGGAAACTTCATTTTGTTTTCCTTTTGATTGAATTCTCACTTTTTTTGGTATCGTTGGGATCAACAAATTGTTTTCATCTGACATAACATTATTCTTGTTATCAATAAAATGTAGGTTTTGTTTCAATTAATTATTACTTAAGTCTGTGTTTGGCTTAATTGTGTCACTCTTTTAATTTGTCGGTACTATAATCATAAAATGCAAACCAAATCCACTCTGAGTTGGAGTTCAATAAATAATTATAATCGCTATAAATATTAAATAAATTGAAAATAATTTACTGACTCTAACACTAATTTCATTGAGAGGACCACTAATTAATACTTAATAAGAGGCGGTTAACCAAAATTAATTTGACTCAAACAAAGTTTCTATGAGTTGAGCGACAAATATGGACATTACCTCCGGGCGGCGGCTGCTGTGTATGCGGCGGTTGCGGCGTACGATGCCTTTTGTAAATAAAACACCCTTGTTAATAATGTTTATCTTACAACAACTTTCAATTAAAAATTAATTCACTGAAAAGCTTTCATTGTTTTATGATTTGAAATAAAATTTGTATGTTTTTATATAACTGACACTAATTATCTTCACTCATATTATTAAATATGAATTTTCATTCGACACTTCAATAATCTTAAATTCAAAACTCGTTAATGAACTCATAGTTTACTTAAGTTTTTAATATTTAATGTTAAATGAATTTCTTAATATAATTAAAAATATTTGAAAGTAAGTAATGACGTGAAGATGTGTCGCATTTATGTCAAAAAATGATGGATTATCTCTATTTATCAAAAGATAATACCAATACTTACAGGTAAAGAATAAGCTCTATCAGCTCCGGCGGCATAGGCTAGAAAAGGGTCCTGGTAGACATTCCTAGAAGATTATTCAACTAATATTATATATTATATCAAAGATATTCTATACATAATATAAAAGATAATTAATAATTGATTCGTGCAATAGTCGAGCAAATCTGCAAATATATAAATATATATACAAATCTGATCAGTGATCGCCATTTCGACATAAAACTCATGCATTTAGTTATGAATAAATTTATATCTGTTTTATTGATTTGTTTTATTGCATTAAAAATGTTGAGAATATTTAAAAAAAGAGATAAAACTATTTTTCTGTAAACTCACGAAAATGCGATCATTTTATGCATCACTTTTGCAATCGATTTAATGCATCAAAATCTCAGTTTTGAATTAAATATACATTTTATAAAAGATTTAAGTTTTAGTCCAATAAATCGATTGAATTATTTTGAATTAGTTTTTAAAATAATCTAAAGTTAGAGTCAAAATCCAAAAAGTATGACATATGCCATGACTTACACATGCGGGGTAGCAGTTATTGGTAGTGGTGTAGGATGTCTTGCAAATGCGGCCAAAGTGCCACTCCGTGCCCGACCTCTCTGTACGGCACCTCTCAATGTGGTCACTGCTATGATCGGATCAAATCAGATCAGATCAGTCACGACATGCCATAAGAGAAGATAAATCGTCAGAAAACCAAAAATAGAAAAAACATGCAAATCAATAGACCATCAAATCATTGATCTCTTCATTCCATTCATTATTACATTTATATTCTGTTCACTATTTTCTAATATTAAATATATGAATATTAGACACCTTTTCCACTCACTTTATGACTCAACTCATAATTAATTATTAATTAAAAAAAGCAAAATTAGGCACAAAAACAATTAATGAAAATTTTGTCTATTCTTTACATTTTTGTTTTAATCACTGATTTTATCGTCATTTCAAATATAATTTGATTTCTTTTGGTTTTCATTAAAATCAAATAAAAATTCAATTGAATTTCAACATTTGTTTTCGATTCCCTTCTCTTCGGCACAGAATTTAATTTCCTTTTTTTCCATTAAATTTCGAAACGAAAAATCATTTTATCATTTATTCAATTTTTTTGTTGAGTTTTGTTGAAACCCAAAAGAAATATTTTATATGATTTACTTTTCAGTTCGAAATTAATAATTATTTATTTTATGAAAATATATGTAAATATTATGTGTTTTATGACTGACTAAAAGCGAAATTCAGATCATTATCACCACTTTATTCGACGCAAGTCTTCCACTGAATCATATCCAGCATCTCATAGTTGGATAACAAAAACCATTTCATGCAAATATTTACTCTAATATTCTTCAAAAGACCACTATTTTAATACATATTTTAGCACAAAGTCTAAGATGTCGGAGAAAATGGACCCAATCTTTAATAATATGTCACAGAATCCGATCACAATATTTCAACAAAAAAAAGATAAAACTTAACACAAATACAAAATCAAATAAAAATGTTTTATTGCTTTTTTTCAAAATCTGTTGCAATGACTATAAGTTGTATTTTGAGGTATTTTTTTTAAACATTTAAAAGAGTTCGTTAATAAGCATTAAAATTAAATATTTTTAAATAAAAAATAAAATAAATGAATAATAAAATTAAAATTAAATTAATAATAAAAACCTCAGAATTAATTTAATGTCAAATGTTATGAATTTTAGGTTATTTTTAAAATATCAAAAATATTAAAATTTTATGGATTACATATTAGGAACAAATTATAATAAAATTGAATTTTAAGGATAAAATAAAAGGAATTGAAATATATTCCAATAAAATTTAAGGTAAAAAATAAATAATAATTCGTTGTCTATCTTTTGGTTAATTTTTTAAATAATTCGGTACTTTTCAGAAGTTATTCAGTCATTGAGTTATGTCTGGAATTAATGATTAGTCGAGTATTTTGTTGTCTTAAAGACAAACAATAGGAAAATTATTGACAAATGATCCTAATTTGAGTAAATATTTCTGTTCAAAATCGCTCTCTTATAGAGAAATTTGATGCAACTCATGTGATAACAGGACATACCATTGAGGGCTGTAGTAGAGGAGGCATTCTTTTTCGATTGAATGCGTGCGGTCGCGTTATTCACCTAAATATCAAATCAATTATTTATTCAATTCGTAAAATTATAGAATATATTGGAATTTAAGTCGAATTCTTAACTAAATTCTCAAAAACTAAAAACTGTCCCTCAATTCAATCGACAGAATGTTATATAACTATAAAACTAATTATATTTTCCGATATTTTTCTATTCATTCTCTGAATTCTTTTAGACATCAAAAGCATTAATATAAAGGTATTAATAATTTATTTTCGGCACAACTGTCGACAAATACCACAAAAACTCAATCGAATATTCATTATCACAAAATATATTATTATTATTATTATTATTATTATTGATTCCATTATTTCTGACAAAAGCTTTTATCTATAATCAGAAACTAATTCTTTATATCCGTTAATAAATTTATAGAAAATATTAACAACTCTTCGTTTGATTAGAATTAATAGAAAAGCGATTGAAAAATGAAAAATCTTTGATTCGTTTTCTATCGATTATCGAAATAATAAATTCAGTTGAGTTTAACCTCTATTTTTCTGCCTTCGACTACCGTTCCGTTCAGTGTATCTCTAGCTCTGTCGGCCTCATCACTGTTGGCAAATGTCACAAAACCGAAGCCCTATTCAATTGGACCGTTAATAATACAATGAATTATAGATTTTTCTCTATTTTTAAGATTTTAAATAAGAAAAAGTTTGCAAACCTTAGATCCGCGTTCATTGAAAATGATCTCAACGTCGAGGATATGCCCATAAGACTGGAAATTGAATTAAAATAATTAGTTCTCATCATTTCTGATGGAAGTCATACTCCAAATAGTTGTCTCAGATCCGGATCCCTGAATCTGAACGGAATATTACTGACGTGTAAACGCTTGGGTTGAGTGCCGTTAACTCTGACGCTGGCATCGATTGGTGTCAGTCCAATGTAGTCATTGTCGGCAGAAACGGGTCTTTCATTGCTCTCAAGATCTGTTTGCTATCAAATTAAAAGGAAATTCAGTTCTAGAGTCAGACAACTGTCACAAACGAATGAAATGTTTTGACAAAATCCTAATCGCAATGACTTTCTATACGAGACTTAATTAAATGCTTTCAAGAGTTTTGCTAATCATTGAATTCTAGAGACTTTTTTCAATTCATTCGAGCAAATAATGACTTGATTTCAGTATAGACTCTATAGTGAAAGTCGATTCCAAGAAATCGAAGGAATGGCACCAAAACGAGACAATAGATGAAAGATTATCATAAAGAACTCACAGAAACTTAACATTAAAAATAAGAATTAAATGTTATTCAAAGTTAGAAATAATTGTATTTTCGATTAACAAAAAACTTAATAAAAGTTTAGATTTGGATTTCCATAACAACTAATACTTTTGTGAATAAAATTTGGACAAACAGTCAAATCAATGATACAATGATTGGCTCTAATTTTATCCCCTTTTACTCAGAGGCCAAATATTGGAGTCTTGGGATTTCAAGCAAATATTTCCACAAAATTGGATGTTTTGCCTTTCATTTAGTCTAAGTATTGTCTGACTTTCTCTGATTGGAATGGCTTTGCCTTAACTCTCATTATATTAATTACTCGAATTTTTATCGTTTGGTTAATATTTATGAAAAGAGAGGAAAAAATGATTAAACAAAAGGCTTTTATCATTAGAATGTCGACTATTCCTTACTATTCTTCACTTTAATTTAATAATGATATTAGGCTTCGAGTAAAGCAATAATTCAGTTAATTATTAGCTTCGAGTCATTAGTGTTTACGGTTTAATAACATTCCATATATACTCTTCTAATGGTTTGACACCATTTATACCACATTTCACTTAAATAATACTATTATTATTAAACCTTAAACTTAGTTATGCCTATATTTGTGGTCATCGCCGGTAAGTAAAGGCTTAGTAGTCATACCGTTTGCTGTTCGACACCATTAGAAGTGATTACAGAAACACATCGTTTGCTGTTTGCCATCGAATCGCAAGAATTGTGCGAATCATTTGATTGAAGAGTTTGTGAACGTATTTGTGCTGTCATTGTCTGATCCACCGGTAAATGATTCGACTGAATGCTTGTCACTGAAGATGGCATTGAAGACATCGACACAACCAATGGGTCGGTAACTGAAGTCAATGAATGATGTGAGGGATTGTGTCCATTGAGTCCATTGAGTCCATTGTGTCCGACACTGTGTCCGCCCGACACTGAACTCATATTTGACTGCGTAGACATCGACTGCATTTGGGATCCGTTGGAAGTGTTGGCAGCGCTTGCATTGACATAACTCATGGGATACGACGATATCGGAGACATCGAAGAAGTGACCAAAGATTGGCTCTGATGTACGAATTGCTAACAAAACAAACTTCATTACAACATATCTATCATTTAAGTAACACTAAAAGAATGAAAAGTTTGGATCAGTTAAACAATTGATACCCAAATCTCTTGTGATATTTGAAACCACTCGGAGTTTATTTCTAATCTCATATTAAACCTCTTCTCTGATATTCGGGAGGGTTTGAACTGACGATACTTTATTTGAGACATTTTTTATCACAATTTGCTTTAAACTCAATTGATTTTAAACTTTGGATAAGATTTAGAACAGATTTTGATAACAAAAGTTAAATAAAACTTTAATTAATCTTAAAATTTGATTAAAATTCAAACAATTAATGAAAGACTAAAAGAGACGTCAATTCAGTTCTAAAGGCTTTTATTCCGAACTAAACTTCGATACGTTTTTTTTCTTTTGTTTTTTTACATATAATCCCAAAATTAAAAGCAAAATATATTTTAAAATTTTTATTTAGTTTTAAAATTGCGTTCATTTTTCAAATTTAGTTAAATATTAACAAATATATACATATTTTAGGATAAATTGTGTTTAAATAATTTCAAATTCATTAGTTTTTTGTATTAAATGGTCTGAAATTTGTGTTAAATAAGAGTTTGACTGTAGTTTAAGAGACCTTTTAGTAATTTTTTATATGAAATGATTAATCCTTTGAATTGTCGGCAAACAGTCTGTGCTTTAAAGGCTGGCTTTTGGTGAACAGACGAAGCATTGATTACATGCTTTTATTGTCAATAAATGATTTGTCAGTTATTTGTCTGTCAGTCACTTATAATTTTTAAATCTTTTGTTAAAAAACGGTCGTTTTGTATCAACTTTTAAAACAAATGCCTTTTTTAAGTAAATGTACCACAAATTCATACCTAATTTAAATGTTAATTAAGTGATCATCGATTGAGACAAATGTTAAGTTAAATCTCATATATAACTGAAATAAATGTTTATTTAATGAATTGAAGTCAAGGATCGGAAGAAACAAAAGTTATGTCTTTATTATATGAATTTAATGAAAGGTTTTATATTTGAGTCGATATCACTTGTAATTAGGATTGAAATTAAAGGGTATTTTCAAAAGTAGTGTAATGTTTCGGTAATTTTGGTTTTTTTCATAGCTTTCTTGAGGGTTATTTTGAAAAAAGCCTTAAAATAGCTCAAAATGACGTTTTTTCGTTGTTTTTAGTCAAAATAATGACTTATTGAATAATTATGATGCAAATAACCTCAATTTGATAAACAATAAGCAATATTTTCAATATTTTAGTCAATTTTTGTCCTTATGTTGCTTTCAATAGTTGAAAAATACCTTCAAAATAAGCCATTTTAGCCTTAATTTCCCTAAAAACTCAAAAATAATGCTTTTGTTTAAAATTTTTTTTAAAAAATAATAAATTTTTATGAAAATTCAGTAAATCGGAGCCGGTTCTGAAGGGGTTCTTTAGCGCTCATTCTTGGGGG
>JAQFZL010000052.1:0-29252 GCA_034695685.1 Galumna lanceata
TGGAATTTTATTTATTAATAAAAAATTATTTAATTAAAAATTAAAGTTAAAAACAAAGTTTAAATCAAAGTTCAAACCTTTGATTGAAAATAGAGAAAGTGATCGAAATTTATTCATTAATTCATTTGAATAATAAATTCATTAACCATTTGTCACAATAAAAATATTAATAATTTTAAGAATATGAGGGTATGATTGAGATGTGCTGGTCTTTGTCTATTAGTTATTGAATTTTGGTATAAATTAAATCAATTCATTAATTTTTAAAATATTGATTAACAGTTAGTGTTCAACAAAATGTTCAAAATATTAGTATTGTTTGCATCGGTTTTTACAATAATTTTCTGTGAAAATAGTGAACAAAATCTGTTCACAAATCCATCAAAAGTAGACTCCGATGTCCTGAATGTCGAGCAATCATTAGATGAAGTGAAGAGTTTACTCAACCAATTGGGTGGCAAACAATTCACTGAATTAACAGATTTGGTAAATAAATTACAAACCGATTTAAAAGTTGCAAAACGAGAGTTTGATGTCGACAATGACTTTGAAAAGTTAATACAAAAAGTGTCAGATTTTAAGGATGAAATCAATAAATTTGCCCCTAAATTCCGTAATGAACTAGAACAATTATCGAGAAAACATTAATCTTATTTTAAAAATTTTATTGTAATAAAATATGTTTGAAATAAATATTTAAAATATATTTTCTTTTGTTCAGTAATTTTATAGAAATTAAATTAAGTGTAGTTTTGATTATTATTTTATATTTAATAGAAATTAGTTTACATAACTTTTTCAGATAATTGAGATAATAGTTCTTCAGTGTTGTCTCATAATTCAATTTTTTATCGATTATTTGAAATAAAAGTTAAATAAATGATATAATGATAATATTTGAGACAATATTGCGATTTAGGACTCAAATAGCATTTATTTGATGTCATATAAACTCATATTAATAATCAGTTTACGGCTATTGTTATAATTTCTTTTAATTATAACTTTTTGTTGTTTTACCATAAAATGAAATTATAAGATTATTAGCAATAAATTATTACTAATAATTTATTACATTCTTCTTAAAATATTCATGATCAATTCTATATTGAATTATATAAGTAAAGACAATGCTATTCTATCTGTGCCACTAAATTGTTGAATAATGACTTTTTACAAATTAAGGAAAGATGTGATTTATAAGAAGTGTTTTATACAATTTATAATAATTTTGACTAATTCTTCAATCGATGATTAATTAAAATGAATTATTCTTTCAATATTTCAATTGTTTTTCTTATAGAGATTTCAATAAACAGATTTAATGGTTAGTTTTGAAAGTCTTATAAAATATCTTAAGCCTCAAACTATAATTGAAACAAATATTTATTAGAAATAAATGCTTTAATAAGTACTCAATTATCAAAATTTAGATTAAAATCACATTATTTTTGGAAAAACAGTAGAAATTTGATTGATTATGGATTTAATGCGTCAGTATTTCATGATTAGATATAAGTTATTCAATTCAAGAGTCAATTGACTCATTCCAAGTCATTTTAAGTGTTTTTCGACAACATATACCGAAAGAGGAATCTTATCTTCTAATATAGTCCTGTCTTTATAGTCCTTTAACTCACGTAAGTTATAGACTATTGAAAATTTTCCTCTCATTTCAAACGATTAATATTTAAAAAATTTATATTTTTTGTGTTAATAAAAGTTTTTTTTACTTCTTCTCAAGAAATGAATAAAATCTATATTTTCATTATTACCTCTTTTTGTATGAGTTCTGTGTTTTGTGTGGATTATAAACAGCATTTAATATCAAAATATTGCTCTTCAAATAGTAGACATGAAACAATTGAACTAGGTGATGATGATGAAGAGTCTGCCATTATCATACGATCTGGGGCAAATTATAGAAATTACCAAGATTGTTCTGTTAGTGTTAAAGCAGAAAAAGGATATGGAATTATTGTAACCATAAGACAAATCAATTTAAGAAATATTGTGGACAGACTTTCCCTTCAAATAAGTGATTCTCAACGACCGGATTGGACGGGAAGTGCAGTGGTTGGCAATCAAGAGGAAAGCCTTTCATATATGGGTGACCGCAAAATCAAAATTCAATTTTCGACTCAATATTCGCGCGAAACCACAAGAAATAAAGAATTCATTTTAATTCTAACCTCTTATAGAAAGTCTTCAGAATGTCGGCCCTCAGAAATCAGTTGTGGACCCAATCAATGCATTCCATCCATTTTTCTATGCGATGGACACAACAATTGTGGCGACAACTCTGATGAGATCTTTTGTTTGGACGGAAGCCAATCAAATAACTTAGCGATTGTGGGCACAGCTATGGCAGGACTCGTAGTCTTTCTTTTATTGTGTTATTGCTGTAAATGTTGCTGTTGTTGTCGATCCAAAAAGAAGAGACAGGACTATATCCTAGTCAATGGAGTTGATAATAGGGATTACGATAAGGTTGAGACAACATTTATTGGAGACTCAGAACCGTCGGCGCCCATCAATTATAGGGATCCTCACAATCCTTCGGTTAGGTATCCCGTTAACCCAAACTATCCCTATTTTATGGATAATACCTTTCCTCGACCGCAATCAACAAATGAAATGCCTAACGATTATATGCCTCCTCCACCGCCCTATACCCCCAAACAAGTAGATTAAGATTTTTTTCAATTTTACTCAAACTTATAATTAGATACGATTTAAATATTTGTCATAAATTTGAAGAATTCATTTCACAACTTTATATTCACAACAAATTCATTTAATGGACGAAATAAGAATTAAAAATTATTTCTAATTTTATTTCAAGAGACAGAAAAGTAACTGATTTCTAAATATAACATATTTTCTAAAAATATCATCAAGTTCCATTATTCTATCTTTCATTGTTTCGAAGATATGAGTATTTCTTCTTAGAAATCATTAAAAAAAATGATTAAAAATTTTAATTAAAAATTTTAATTTTTTTTTTCTTTAGAAATAATTATTAATTTTGAGTTATTTTTATTGAAATTACTTTTAATATACATGTAATTTATATGTATATTTGAAAATTAATTTGTTTTTTAAATGAGATTTTAATTAATTTTTAATAAAACAACAAAACAAATATTTAAAATGATTTTAATTCTAATACTTTGCTTTAGTGCCAAAATTGAGGGTAAGTTTGAATGTGATTTCAATAATTTTTAAGACAATAGTTTTCTTAAAGCAAGTAATGATCTATTCGTTGAAGACCTTAAGGAAGTGTTTAAAGAATTTATAATTTCGTTAAAGAATTTGACGAAAACTTCTGATAAAAATATTATAAAAGAAAACATAAGAAGAGCTGAGGAACAGTTAAAACAAAATTTGTTGGATATAATGGAGGGATATATTAATAGAAATCCTGAAAAACGAAACGAGGTTTTCAATCATTCAATAAATTTGTTATATAAACTATTTGGACATCAAATGATCGACAAAAGTATTGATTACTTTAGTTTAAAATTCAAAATGTTTTGGAGAAATGTCTTACATCTGAAAAAGATTTTATTTCAAATCCTATTTTAATTACAACCGTAAAGACAATAGTATTGAAGAGAATGACGTCGTTATAGTCATCGTCTGATAGTTATCCTAAAAATGACTTATGAATGAAATCATATAAAATTATAATTTTTAACAAAAAAAACTTTATTTTGAAAGAAAAGATTTGGTAAAAACAATTAATTAAATGAAAAACACAAACAAAACAAATATGTGTCAAAATTGAGACAAAATTGTGATATTAAGTCAAAGAGGTTTAACGAATAATTTCATTGATTTTCAATTAAATATTACTAGAATTGAAACAAAAATTTAAAGATTTTAATTTAAAACATAATAGAATTTATTGTAACAAATATTTATGAAAACAAATAGAAATTAATCTTATGGTAAACACAAAGATTTAGTGGTGAAGAACTCACTCCTCGTTAGAAACGATATGAAACATATGTTTCGAGTGACGAATATATCCTAAAATAATATCAATTAAACAACAATTTTGGGCCAAAAGTTATTTAAATTAATATATATTTTGAGGCACTTTCTATATATAAATATATTTATAGACATCCAGACATTATTCAACGAGAGGGTAGTGTCGAGATATGGCCGCTGTCTGGAGAGGAGTGATGGTGTGAATGATGTGTATGGGAACTACTAGTGGCCAACTTTTCGATTAGTTCGTTAAGAGGTGCCAATTCTCGTTTGTCTATTAGATTGAATTCCTGTACAAAAAATATAAAATGTTTGAAACTAGTGTTGAGGTGCGCCTCTTCTCCCAATTGGACCACTTCTGTGAAGTGTTGGTGATATATATGAGCGTAAACTCGAAACAAACGCTTCAAAATTGTCTTCGCAATAGAATTGAAGTTTTTAGGAAAAGGCACTCCTTTTGGTTCAAATCAAATGGGTTTCAGTTATTTTTAGCACAGAATAAGAATAACTTTATTACCGATTTTGGACGGGAATAGTGTTTCGTCATCCAATTGATCTTGAACCCATGTCATCAAATAGTCTATATATTTAGGAGCGGAACACTTTATTGGCTTTTTGACTGTCTGTCCATCAGCCCAATGGTATTCATATTTAGGGCCGGCAGACATCAGAGGACACGAATCTTCAGTACAGAACTCAGTGATAGTGCCGTAAAGCATATTTATTTGGTTGAAGAAGTCCACGGCTTACGACAAAACACACATTTCATTAACATTTCAAATATAGTAAACTAGTAATTATAATATCCGGGAAAATAAATATTTATTTCCGATAAATAAAAGCATTTTTCGCTTCACTTAAGGACTAATGAATTGGAAATACTTTATATTAGATTTTTTTTCGCAATAATTCAGACAATTATAACATTTTTTTTCAATTGTTTTCAAGTTTTTTTTACGACAAAGTATTGCATTAAAAGTCAAATAAGTGTAACATTTTATCGATAACTTTTTGACGGAATGTTTTAAACAGTTTTTCATTAATTATATAACACTTCCAGTGTTTGCACTAAAAAAACAAATAAATAGTGGTTTCCATTCGTTACTCAGATTTATAGCATAAAAAGTGGCTTAAAATACAAATATTTAATTCAAAAATAACTAAAAATAATTTACTTATTTTTTTTGAAAAAAAAATTGTTTCCAATAAATAAAAAATTGAAATAAATTGTGAATAACTGTAAAGATATGTCACTAAATCCTAAACTTATCTGTGAGTCAGAGATCGGATCTTAGATTAAATTAATTGCAATGAATTGCGACAAATGATAGTAAGGATTGCATATAAGGAATGAATTGGAATTAAAGGGTTTACTAATAATGTGTGGACTCACTATTGACGGCAACCCATTCGTTGAGATCTTCGCCTTCGGGTAACATAACTGCAAGTCTTAGATTACCGGATCCAAGAGTGGCGGCCGCCTGTCTCATGAGGTCATACTGATGGGTACCCTCTGGGATGTTCTTCTTTGGCTTAAATGTTTTGTTAGATCGACCACCACTTCATACCATTAGAAGACAATCAAATTTAGTTTTTCAGTTTCTCTCGTATTAGTCATTACTTACAAAAGAAAACTCATTTTTGGCTTAAATTATAAAAATTATAAATTATTTAATTTTTATTTTAATTAACGACCGCTTCAAAAATAACAAACAAATAATTTAATTGAATTTAAAAACTAATTTAAGTTTTGTTTTGAGATATTTTTAGTTTAAAAGTGAATGAAAGACGAAAACAATGTTTTTGACTTCAATTCAACGCCAAAACTAATGAATCAACTCTTTTGAAATGAAGACATTCACTGAAATACAGACAAACTCTTTAATCACTGACTAAACACTCAAATCTTTTCACTTATTTTCGAGTATAAATTTAAATAATTTTAAGTAAAACTCTGTTAATATGCTTTTATTTCAATGATTATACAATTTAGTCAGAAATCAGTGGTGAACTATAGTGAACTAGATCATTTTATCTAAAATATTACTTTATTTAGTAAACATGTTGTGACTGTATTTATCAGATATAATATGGCGTTCAATGACTCAGAGAGGGCACACAATGATGTTTCTCAAATAAACATGGTTAATTTACATAAATTTTGCCGATTTCTAATTAAAATAATTATATAAAGAGAGGAAATTTGGAAATTTTTAAAAGTTTTTATAATATTTTATTTAAATATTTAATTATTTTATTTGTTTTAATTGAATTAAATCTAAAATATTTTTGACGAAATTTGTGTTAATAATAAATTTTTAGTGTTTTTATTGTTTAACTGAATTTAAACACATTTTTTGTTTTAAAAAGTGATTTGTTTAACAAAATAAAGTCTTTATCGCGTTTGTGGTCACTCTTGTCTTTGACAGAAATGTCTGAAGACGGGTTTGTGGTACGAATTCGAGGTCTTCCGTGGCAGTCAACTCGTGAAGAAATACTGGACTTCTTTGATGGCATGTCTTTGTTGTCACTTTTGTCGGTCTAATCATTGGATTGTCTTTTAGGCTCTAATGTTCACAATGGAGTCAACGGTATTGTTATGACACTCTCACGAGAGGGAAGGCCTTCCGGTGAAGCATATGTCGAGTTAGAGTCAGAAGAAGACATGAAGTCAGCGTTGAATAAGAATCGCAAACATATGGGTTCGCGGTTTGTAAACACTTTTCTCTTAATTGTCTTATAATTACTAATGGTTTGAACATCAGATACATTGAAGTGTTTGCGTCGAATCGCTCTGAAATGGATTTCGTTTGTCGAAGACATGGAAATGATTTCAATAGTAGTCCTCCACAGGAAGACTCGTTTGCCAGACTCAGAGGTCTGCCATTCACTGCAACCAAAGACGACATAATAAAGTTCTTTTCAGGTAAATGTCTGGTCGTTTAGACTATCATTTGGTTATTCAGTTTCCAAATCCTGAAATCAAATCAAATGTATTCTAATTATCAGACTTTGAATATAATTAATTCAATAATCTTTTGAAATGAATTTTGTCTACAATTTTGAGGTTCTTTTGTCTATAATTTGCTTTTTGTTTGAATCAAATCATTTGAAAATTTTGATTATTTTTTGAGAAACAAAATATATTTTTATGAGAAATTCTTGAGAACTTATGACTTTTGGAAATCAATTTTAAAGTGATTTACCCTTTAATTGGTTTTTAAACATTTTATTAGAATTATAGTCAAAGTATGAGATTTAGTCTAATTTTACGAATAATAATATTTTATAAAAATCGGGCGCTTTATTGTAGTATCGCTTAATGTTTATTCAAATCTCGAATTTGCATAAAGGGTTGGATTTAGTGATGGATGGGATCGTATTACCAACTGAACACTCGGGTCGGAGCACAGGGGAGGCTTACATTCAATTTGCTTCCAGGGATAATGCAGACAAGGCTATGACCAAACACAAGGAAAAAATTGGGCACAGGTGGGCATTGGGACTTTGCAAGGGTTTGTTGTCATCCGGAGGGGACACACCTTCGCATTAATTATTATTATTAATGTTATTTAAAATCCAAAAAAAAAAATATTTAAAGAATTTTTGCTAAACTAATGCTTTTATCATTTAATATGAAAACTATTTTATGTTAAAATGATTCCAAAATTATAAAAAATTTGTGAGAAATGATTGACTCCCGACCTATGTTTAGGTACATTGAAATATTCAAAAGTTCATTTCAAGAGTATCGGGCGGTAAAAAGTTTTATGGATAACAAACAATTCGGTCCGCCTTCTTCTGGCGGTCATTTTGGTCGACATGGGTCTTACGGTCCTCCGCCACACGGCCCGCCCTCCCCTCCTATGTATCCGTATTGTAAAATGCGTTACGGACATCCGGGACGTCCAGTTCCCTACCCGAATAGATTTCGTGGCGGCCATTATAATGGTGGTGATTCTTATGGTAGTTATAGGCCCCAAATTAGTGGTGCTTCGAGAGGTCCGCCCCCACCCGGCGCTTCCCGACGTGTATATGATTACGATGACATCGATTTTAGGGGTAAATCAAATACTTATCTAATTATATATTTCTAATAGTGATGACTGATCAGGTCGTCCGCCATCATATGGTGGTCGTTATCCTTATGATTCTTTTCCACCGGAACCGCCGCACAACCCTTTTGTTGGCCGCCATAGCGTTCATATGAGAGGTTTGCCATATAAGACAACAGAAATGGAAGTCTACGACTTTTTCTTACCTCTTCGACCGATTTCTGTTAATATTCTTTTTGACGAATTGGGTCGACCCTCAGGAGAAGCGGATGTGGAATTCGCCACTCATGAGGACGCCGTCAAAGCCATGAATAAGGATAAAGCGTTTATCCGTTAGTTTATAAAAATTGTGTTTTAATAATATAATTAAATATTAATTTTAATTTTGACAGAAAAGCGTTATATCGAGCTTTTCCTTCACTCAACGAATAGTAACCGAAACTCATCTCCTTTTAATGATCGGTTTGGTTCTCCTCAAAGTGCCGAAAATGGTAACGGACACAGTCGTCCGATGGGGGGCTGGAGTTCCATTAAAATGGAAACTGATTTAGTCCGGTCTCGAATTTAGCGCACTTTTCATTAAATTTATGTCTGTTTTTTATGTCTACACTAAAAATGAGTTCTCAATAATTATTAAACAATTGTTTAATCAGTTTTTCATTAATTTGATTATTCATTGTTTTGTCATTTAATCTATTATTAAAATAATATGAATTTTTTGATTAATAACTCATCTGTTTATTCACTTTTAATTTATCTTTAAATTATCATTTCGTCAGTATTTGATTTGAATATATTTATATAAACATTCCATTTATTTATTGATAATAAATATCTTCATTCAATTCCTCCCAATTCGTTGTTGTTTTCAACACAAAATATTTGAAACTTAATTTAAATATGGATTCAATCGATGCCAAAGTGATTGACAAAAAGTATTGTTCTGTGGTTTTGCTTTTAAAGTTAATAAAATTTATTTTCAATAAGAATTAGATTATTAGAAACCAAAGGTTCAATCGGTGTATTGAATATACCAGTGGATAGCCTTACATATGATATGAAACATTCTCAGAGAGGAAAATGTCTGATATTCAATCATCAAACCTTTGATAATAATACTGGATGTCGACCTCGATTAGGAACAGATAAAGACGCCAATGCTATCGCCCGTTGTTTCCATAATTTGGATTTCGATGTCATTCTTTTAATGGACGCCTCATATCGGGATATAAGAGATACTCTGATTAACGGTATTATATATTCCATAAATATATTCAAGAGTATTTAGAATTAATTAGTGATTAATTGCTTCACAAAAAAAACAGTTTCTGCTGAAAATCACAGTCAAAGAGATTGTATTGCAGTAGTAGTGCTGACACACGGCGATGAAAACAGTCTTTGGGCCCGGGATATGAAATATCCGATTGACACTCTATTCTTCCATTTCAGTGGAAACCGATGTCCAACACTTATAGGAAAACCAAAAATTTTCATAATTCAGGTCTTATTTGAATATAATAAAAGAAAGTTTATTATAAAACTGTTTCTATGAAAGGCATGTCGGGGAGAGCTCTTAGATTCTGGGACTAAAATATTTGCCGGTGAAGATGTTGCTGATGGATTGCCAGCAAAAGTGTCGTATAAAATTCCTACTTTCGCAGATATGCTCATCTATTACAGCACAGCTCCGGGTAATTCTGTTTATTTTAAAAGACTCGATATATTTTCAACCAAATTATAGGTCACTATTCGTTTCGCAATACTGGAAGCGGTTCTTATTTCATTCAAACACTGGTTTCAGTTTTGAATGAATTGTGTTATAAATATAACATCGATTTCGTCACTTTATTAACAATTGTTAACCGAAGGGTTGCTTTTGATTTCGAGTCTTATGTACCGAATGATAAGGAATATCATAAGAAAAAACAAATTCCGGTCAGAATTACTATAATTTATATAATTTCATAAAAAAAAACATACTATAAGTTATAATTTATAACTAAAATTGAATTTCCTTTAAAGTGTATTCAATCACAACTGACTCGACTTATATTTTTGACGTCGAAATCCATCCGAAAGTAAATTATCAAATATTCGATGAAATTATTTAATGATATAATAATATGATTTAATTCTCAAAATTATCAAACAATTAAAAATAAATTTTAATAGTATTAAATTCCTAAAATAATTGTGAAAAATCACTTAATTAGGAAATTCCCAAATATTGTGATATTTACAAGAATTTCAGACCAAAAATAACGATTAAACCACTTTATACCGACTCTTATTGATTGGGGTATATGTGCTCTGCTGTAAATATAAAATTATAATTAAAGTCAATTTAATAAATATAATTAAAATAACTCACCATTTTAACTAACTCTTCTTTGATAAGTCGTATTATCTCTGCTCTGGCCTTAGAGACGGCCAATTCCGACATACCCTCAATTGCCAAATAAAGTTTACGTTCTCCGATTTCTTTTGGTTCTTTTCCGGGAGGAAAGTAAGTGCCTCTGACTGTAATACCGGCCTCTGAATATTCGCTAATCAAAGCGAGGGCTTCCTTAGAAGTGACTTTCCAACGCGCCTGTTGTGGGAAGTCATTGATTTCAAGCTCTTCTTCGTAGCGTTGGGTTGGAATACCAGCGTTCAAATACATCTCTTCCTCATCGATCTTACGAATCACTTCTCCGTCTTCATTGTATTCAATATCTTTGGGCACATAATTGAGTTTTGCGTGAAGTCTTTCCGCGATCTGTTCTGCCTTTGATTTGGCATTCAAGGCATTCGAAACGAGTGGAGTGAATGACTCGCCCTTTAGGAAAGCCTCTGTTGTCGAAGAAGCCTTTCCAGAGATATTCAATGATATCTTAGAGGCAGCTCTTTTGGCTAACTCTAGTTTTTCTGTTGCGGTTCGCGCGACAGAACTGTTTTGAATACCAAAGATATGAGAGATTGAGGCAGGAATTTGTTGAGTCATTTGACTTGATTTCTTGGGGGCTAACATAGTCTCGATATCTAAATCCATATCAGCGGTCGTGTCCTCATCATCAGAATCTTCTAAACCAAGGGCTGCCTTTTGGAACTTTTTCTTTTCGTTGGCGAGTTGTGCCTCTGCCTCATCGAATTTGAATCCCTTTCCACTGAAACCAGAGGATGACTTCACTTTTTTGCCCATAATTTCCTGTTCCAACTTATAGTTATTGAAAATTCGTTTTAATTCAGGAGAAACATCTGTATTACTCGATTCAAGTGCTTTAATTATATCTCCCGAAAACTTTCCCTGTTCAGGTGTAATGAAAGTCCAGGCAAATCCTTCATTACCAGCTCTACCGGTGCGACCGCAGCGATGAACATAATCTTCATAATGATTAGGACAGTCGTAATTTATTACAACAATACAGTGCTTCACATCGAGCCCTCGCGCGGCCACAGATGTGGCCACCAAAACATTAGCCTTTCCATTCTTAAAGTCTGCTATAGTAGAGTCCCTATCATTTTGGTCAATACCCCCGTGAAGTGCTAAACATGTATAGGAAGCGTGCATTAGCTCTTTGAGCAGCATATCTGCGTTCTCTTGTTTATCCACGAATACAATAGCACTGCCTTTCTCTGAGTAATTACCTTTTGGTTAATAAAGAAAACAATTGTTAAACATTCGAAATAAAAGTAATTGATTGCAGACCAATGAAAGCAGTGGTTCACATATAAATGGCTGAGATGGCAAATAGGGAATACGGTATTACGGAATACCTCCCTAGGACCAAAAATAGGCAAAATACCCCCCTTGAATCGAAACCTTTTGCCATTCTCAGATATAAATGCATTCTATAATATAGTGCGAACTTTCGCTGCTTTTCATTCGATAGCATTTAATATGAAAATACCTAATATTTCTAATAATTTAAGAAATTTGTTGTCTTCTTCCACAACAATAACTGTTTGATACACTTCTTTACAGACAACAGACCGTCCGCCGACCTGTACTTCAATTGGTTTGTCTAATATTCTTCGCGCCAACGCTTCCATTATTCGGGGAAATGTGGCCGAAAACATAACTGTTTGTCTGTCCGGTCGAATATTATCTATTATTCTCATGACTTGTGGTTCAAATCCCATATCGAACATACGGTCGGCCTCATCCAACACACAATGAGTGCATCGCCTCAAGTTTGTGACGCGACCAGAATTAGCGGCCAACATATCAATCATTCTGCCCGGAGTGCACACAACGATTTCAGCGCCCGGTTTTAATTCACCGATTTGTTCAGAAATAGGAGTCCCTCCATAGACAGCAACGACTCGCAAATTGAGTGGTCGCGTAAACTTTTTACATTCCGACCAAATCTGTGTCGCCAATTCTCGGGTCGGAGTCATTATAATAGCAATGGGACCGTCACCCGATTCTAAAGGTGGTTGGTCCATTATGTGACGAAACATCGGCAATAAAAACGCCAAAGTCTTGCCCGAACCTGTTTTGGCGATTCCGATGAGATCTCTGCCCGACATTATGGCCGGAATGGCCTGACATTGAATTGGAGTCGGCTTTTCGTAATTATTTCTGAAATAAAAATTTGTTTTTATTAATTCACAACAAATGGTTAAAAACAATTCTACGATAACTATAATTTTATTCACTAACTTTTAAAAGTATGTTAATACCTGAGATGGCAAATAGCCCCCCCTAATAACGTTTTCCCCCTAGAATCGAAAAATCCCCAAAATACTCTCTCTAGGATGAGCGCTGAAGGACCCCCTCGGAGTCTGCACGAAGCCGTCTCCGATTTACTCAACTTTTGTTAAAATTTATGATTTTTCAATAAAAATTTGAAATAAGTCTTATTTATTGAAATTAAGGCTAAAATGGTTTATTTTTAAGGTATTTTTTCAACTATTGAAAACAATTTAGGAACAAAAAATTGACTAAAAAATTGAAAATATTGCTTATATTTCATTAATTTAAGTTAATTTGCGTCAGAATTAGTTTATAAATCATTATTTCAACTAAAAACAACGGAAACAAAACGTCATTTTAAGCTTTTTTTAAATACCCCACCCCCTAGAGTCAAGACCAAAATAACCCTTAGAATCGAGACCTTTTGCCATCTCAGTTAATAGTATGAAAAGATTAAGTTTAAATTAAGTTGATAACAAATTAGCTTGCTTATAATAATGTGTAATTTTTAAATAAATCTTGTATTAGGTTTTATTATTAGAAAATTTTAGTTAAACTAACCTTTTTAATACATCCAAAACCTTTTTACTGACTCCGCATTGAACCCAATTTCTTATAGGTTTTGGACATCCCTTTCCTTTAGCTTTTATGCCTTCCATTTCTATTTTGAAGGCATCGACTTCTTGTGGAGTCATTTTAGCCAATTCTGGGACTTCAATATAAAAGTTTTTTCTGAAAGGAATGTAAGAAATGTCGTCTTTAGTAATAGTCATCAGTTTCTTCTGTTTGGCCCTATTCTGAAGGTTATCCATAGCATTGGCTAAATCGTCGTCTTTAGTGCCGTCATCTTCAGAGGAATACTCTAAGGCGTCCTGATTTTGTTCAATCAGTTCTCCCTTATCTTGTTTTACATTATGTTTGGCGATTCCGACCACAACCGTTACTTTGTTGTCCTTCTCGTTCTTTTTCACTGTTTGGGACCGAGTCTTCTTCACCTCTTCCTGTATTCCCTTCATATAAGCGTCTAAAGGGTCGATATCCTCGTCGATCACCACTTCTTGTTTGACCACTTCTTTTACTTCAATTTTAGTTTCCTTCGCCTTCTTTTTGGGTATAATTAGTTTAATAACTTCGTCTTCATTTTCCTCCACTCTTTTAGGCGGCGGTTGATTAGTCTGGTCGTCGTCTTCCATGTCATCCATTGGCTCAATCACTTCATTGTCATCTTCGTCTTCATTCTCATCTTCGAGAGTCCACGACTTTTTCACCTCTTCGTTGTTCTCTTCAATCTTTCCCTCTTTGGTGTCATTGTCTCCAATGTTGGGATTAAGACTTTTCTGTTGTTGTCTCCACTTTTCTACCCTTTCCCTCCTTTCCTGCATTATTATCTCCAGTTTCCGTTGCTGTTCGTCTTTGTCGAAGTTCTTGTAATTCACTTCACCTCCAATAATATCCTCAACTTTGCGCCGATCGTCACGTCTTCCGATTCTATCCGACCGGTCTTTATTTCGGGAACTCTTTTCAGACTTTGAGGAACGACACTCTCTATCCCTATCCCTATCCCTTTCCCTCTCTCTGTCTCTATCTCTTTCTCGAGGACTCCTACTTCTGGAGCGACGCCTTCGTGGAGGACTCCGCGAACGACTCCTCGATCGACGTCTTCTCTCGCGATCTGATCGACCCATTAATTGATTAAATGATTGAATCAATTTTTAAAGTAAAGTTTGAAAATTATCAACGAATGGACATAAATTTCAACGATTCACGTTTATCCACGAAGAGTCAACAATTTGAAAACAAGCTATTATTCAGAAATTACGTCAAATTTTTTATTGAAAAACAAATTCTTGAATTATCAAAGTTGAGATAAAAATAATAATGAATGATAAAGATCATTGTCATATAGGCTTAAAGATTAAACAAACTTTTAATCTATTGAGTGATTGATTTGAAATTGTTATGAAATTACTATAAGTTATACTAATTTGCATTAATTTGTATCAAATTTATTGACGTAATGTTTAGTCCTTTGGTTACAAAAATGTCAAAAATCTCATTCTTTGAGATGTTATGTAATTCTTGTTTATAAACAAATGGTATTTAAAATCAGATTCACTTCAATCTTGTTATCAATTTTACAATTTCTCGATTATGAGACACAAGACTTAAGTCTTAATTAAGACATAATGAATATTATGAAAAGACTTGTTTCGCAGCCGACCCGCGAAGAGAAAGAATTGTCTTCTTCGGAGACATCTTTGGCGTTATCACATCTCAACAAATTGTTTTATGATATCAAAACAAATGTACCACAAATCGGATCTTCACAACAAATGAACGAATTATTTGAACTCAAGATTTACAACATTTTACCTCTTTTTTGCAAAGTATGTATCAATGGTTAGTTCCGCCACTTTTACTCATTTCTATCGATTTTAAAGGTATTTGGAATGTGTTCACAATCTTCTGGAAGTAGTGGTGATATGTTCGACAAGTTCTGTGACTTAACGTCTTTCACGCAAATGGTTTCTCGTCTTATGGTAACAGAGATCAGACGTCGGGCCAGTTCTAAGACAACTGAAAACGCCTCGCAATCTATCGTTGAATTCCTGGAAATAACGCCAACACTGGAATCGCCATCAGATAAGAAGGGATGGGCTCTTCTCTCGACACTCAATCTGTTGGTTTGTTCCAATTCTGCGCCACTCATCACAATAATGACTTCACAGTCAATGACATCAACTCTCGTTAAATGTCTTTATTTGTTCTTTGATTTACCGCCAATTAATGAAAATCAATCGTTGAATGACAACAACCAAACAAACAAAGAATTATCTTCTTTAGAAAGACGTCTTCTTTTGCAAAAAGTATTTTCTCAACTCTTGACGCGTTTGTGTTCATCGCATTCGGCTTTAGTAGAGTTGACCCGAAAAGACGATTTGGCGCTTCTTTTCAATGCAATCACTTCCTGGTGTCCAAAACATAATACTTTATGGCGAAAGACAGCTTCAGATGTGATCATAACAATGGCTAAGAATAATAATATAAGCGGAGAATATTTACACCAAAAGGGATGCATTTCTTTATTCGTTGAAAATATGCAGAGAATGTTAGAATTGGGTACAACCGGTATAACAGATATCGTTGAAATGTTGAACACTTTAATCAACTTTTTTTCTGAAATGGTGTCAATCAATAGTAATACCACTTCTGCTAATTTACTTTTGGAAGACTTTAAAAATGGAAACGGATATACGTTTCTGATTGACTTTTGTCTTAAATTAGAGCATAATTCAGAAGATTCCGATTCACTTAAAAGATTGTTATCACTGATTGGACAGTTCACTAAAGTCGGTGTTCGTGATCTAAAGCCCAGACCTCTATCAGTGAACAACTTGTTTATAATGGAGGAGTTCTCAATGCCGAAACCCACTTCAAAGAATGCCATTAAAAATTTGAATGCTTTCAATGTCTTTCAAACAGTTTGGGTCCGAACCAGGAGTCCTACTCTTCAACTCATGATTCTTGACTCTATGCTAATACTCTATAGGGAAGACAACGCCAATTACTTTATTTTGGACTCTCAGAATACTTTGAGCCAATTCGCAGAAAAACTACAATTGAGAACATCTATAGTTCAGGTAATTAACGATTTCTTGAAATAATAATAAATAGAAATAATTGAAAAGTTCTGTAAATTATTTATTGAATGAGAATTGTTTGCCCTAAAGGAACGATTCTTCACTTTATTGGAATTTGTAATATATGACCTGCATTACGTTCCCTGCAAAGAACTAATCAGTGTTTCCATTATCATCAAATCTAAACAGTTAGTCATTGATTCAATTTATTGCAGTTCTTTTACTTTTGTTGGTTTTGTTTGATTTGTGTTTCAGTTCCGTCGAAAGCAGTACAATATGTTTGAATTCTTTGCTATCAATTCTGAAATTCAATCCAATATTTTTGGATGTCTTTCGAGAAGTGGGTTTACTCGATATTATTGCATCTCATCTTATTTATTATTCACAATCGGAAGACACTGAAAATGCATCGCTTCTCGAAATCATTGCCGATAATATCTTTCATATGCTTTTGGGACCCAATAATCAAAACTGTCAGCTCTTTAATGAATGCGGAGCTGCAAAACATACCTTTGGTTTCTTGTCTAACCATAAATGCTCTAAAAATTTGAGGAAAAAGGCTTTTCAAATAATTCAACAGTTGGTTCTGTCAAACAGTGGTGAAGAACATTTGGCAAATCTATTGGCTTTAATGCATAGGGAGTCAGATATAACCATAAATTTAAATCTTAAATCATCGATATTGAAGTCTCTATTAGTGGTATTGAGAGAAAACCATAGGGTTAGAGCTATATTCAGAAAAGTCGGAGGGTTTGTATACGTGATGTCAGTTTTAGTTCATATGGAAAGTTGTCTCAACGATAAGACTAACACTTGGAATGATGTCGAGCCTAAGAAAATATGGAATCTTTTGAGGTTTGATTTTATTGAATTAATTGAATGTAAATTTAATTAATTGATTGTTTAGATGTGTGTTCGCATCCCTGACAACAGCAATGCGTTACGAACCGGCAAACGCACGATTCTTCGCACAAGAGATATGTGCTTCCAGTCTGACCGACTCTATAAGACTTCTCGGATGCTTTTCAAACGATAATGAGTCAGAGTGTTTGTCAACAGAAGAAGTTGACTTTTCCAAGTTATTCAACTGTTCCATTAATGATTTGCCACCCAAGACACCAATGATTCGATCAGAATCTGCGTGTCTTCTCATGCGATTACTTTATGACATGACTCTCGACATATCAGATAAGTGTTCGTCACCACAACCCGTTTCTCAGAGACCAACTCCAAACATTCAGTCCACATCTATTACCGGCCCTAAAAGACCCCCACATTTAGCATTATCGCCATCATTGGATCCGCCATTGATTGTACATTCGTCAGTCTTGATAGCAATGTTTCAATTAATTCCATCGATTCCCGACCAAAATCTCCGAATTTATTTAATGGAAGTCTTGCGCTCTCTTTTGAAGTCCGAACGTAATCAACAGGTCATGTGTGAAATCGGACTCATCTCTGAAATATTAATGGATCGCTACACTGAAGCGCTGGTCAGTGAAAACCATTCTTTGCATACTTCAGCTCAATATATAATTGAAAGGCTGTCCGCCCAACACATACAACCAAAAGAGATCAGGTATTGAACGCTAAGTTTTGCCATAAGAAACTGACTTTTAAATTGATTTTTAGAACATTTCTGAGATTAGGACAGCCTCTTAATTGCATTCCATTCGATGAACTCAATGGAGGCCGACCTAAAAATCAGAGAAACGGAGGTCCTATTGCTTTGACTCGTATCAAAACTATTGTCAGTATGACAACACCTAAAGACGGAACTATTCATCATTTACTTCAGCCTCCATTCGTTGAATTCGATATGAATCAGGAGGGCTTCTCATCACTCTTTCTGCCATCAATAGCACCGATTAGTTTAAGTGGCACTTCTTCGGGTGCATCTAATTTGCTGACCGGAGCTATTGTAGGCAATTCAGATGTGCCCCTAAGTGTTAATGGAGGCATAGGAACGGGTGAACGCGCTTTTCCACCGCAATCTGGTTTGACGTATACCACATGGATTTGTGTCGAAAAGTTTTCTACGTCTTCTAGTGATGAGTCGCATAACGTAAGGCTATTGACTCTCTATAGAGCCGCTCATTCCGGTCAAGAGTTTGCATGTTTTCAATTACAAATCGCCGCCAGAGATAAAGCACTTCTGATATCAACGCAAGAAATTGCGATTTTTGGCGAAACAGAAATCGGTTCCTCTGGTTTTCCACACTCTTACGATGCTGACCATCACTTGAGAGTGTGGTCACCAGAATTTATACAAGAAGGCCAATGGCATCATATCGCAGTTGTTCTCAACAGAGCCCTATTGAAGAACTCGACAGTCAGTGTTTTCATCGACGGCCAACTGATCGCCAATCAAAAGCTCCATTATTTGTCGTCAGTTGTCGGCGGAATTTCTGGTATTTCAAATGCTAGTCCTCAATATGTCAATGGAATTATCGGAACACCCCCTCAATGGCGTAAACAATCACGTCTGGTATGGAAACAGGGTCCGTGTCATCTGCTAGAAGAGCCCCTAAACGCTGCTTTCATTTCATATATTAATTCTTTGGGCCCGAATTATATCGGGAGCTTTCAAGGGGTAACTCATTTTCAGGTATTACAACACATTCAGCAACAGATACCTGAAGATAAAGTTATATTCGGTCTGAACGCAAGAGCGACGTCTGCTATGACTTTAGCCAAAATGAGAAGAGTTTATTCACGTTTCGACTGCAGACAAATATCTAAACTGTTGGGTATATCGACTCACGAAAACGCTACTCCTATATATGTTTTGCATAACTCTGCCGGACATTTATGCGGACCGAGTCGTTCTTTAGGAGGTATTCTAATTGGAAATATAGGCGCGCGTTGTTTTGTGCCCAAACCAGTGGCGGTTACCTGTAGTGATGTCGGCGGCTCTACTCTCTTATTGGGTTTAATAGCAAATTCACAGGATGTCGAGTCATTGTATGCTTCCGTAAAAGCTTTGGTTTGTGTCCTCAGAACTAATCGCGAATTACAACTGGAAATGGAACGAATCAATGGATACCAAACCCTTGCAATGCTTTTAAGGAGAAAACGACAGTTTCTTAACTCTCATGTATTACATTTAACATTCAATTTAGTCGGAAGTCTTGAATTAAACCGTTCCAACGATAATGTTATGGAAATACAAAGAATCGGAGCCTTCAAAGATATATTAACAGATCAGTTGGATCTCTGGGCTCAGAATGAGTTATTGAAATCGCTTTTAGAACACTTTAATGAGTTATTATTAGAATCGACGCATTCGGTGGAAAACAAATCAAATAACTTAAAAATTTTACGCGATATGTCTTTACTGCCAAAACTATTGAATTTGACTCAAGAGATACGTTTGAGTGACACCAAAATATTTTCATTGATTTTCAGTATATCATATCGACTCTTGAATCAAACCCCCCGACACTCAGACCTCTTATATTTTGGACAATTCATCGCATCTTTGCTTCCGATGGGAAGCGACGAGAAATCAGATGATATCATTGACTTAAGAAACTCATTACTTAAAATAGTTCTTCAACTGATGACTCGTAACCCACAGCCAGCCATAAATCACGCCATTCAGGAAGAATTGTCTCGAATTTTGGGTTTTGATTGGTTTCTTCTATTTCTTCAAAATTCATTACACAAAGAGACGGTTACTATTGGTTTAGTCAATCTTATGGTCATTATTTCGAATCAGACCCTCTACACAAAGTTCAAAGAAGGAACATCTAATGGGGGTTGGCTTAAAGATACAGAAGCTGTTCTGGAGAGTAGATTCGGTGTTCAACTTTTAGGCTTTAATGTTAACACTTCTTCTACTTCGAGTTCAATGCAATCTATATTAACGAGTCGTACGACTGGAATGAAAATGATTCGAAACGATTTACTTTCAATCCCTGGATTTCTTCATATGAATTGGCTTATGTCGAGTCACGTACAGCAGCCAAAAGTATATTTGGTTCTCTTTCAATCGCTTTTAGGTTATTATCAAAATTTGTCGGCTCTGGTATTGGAAACAATTGAGTCCTTCGAACACTTGAGTTTAGATAATTTATGGAACAGTCTTTTTGGTGAATCAAACAAACGTTTTCTCCATTCGGGAGGTCTCTGTTGTCGAGACTTATCGATAACCATTCTTTCAATGATTCACACATTGATATGGGATGTCGACGACGCCAACAATTTTACAGATTTCCCGACTGTTCTCATCCAATTCATTACATATCTATATCACAATCGCAAAGATTTTCAGACTTTTTGTCAGTCGAATTCTGAGTTTATTTCAGCGCTCTGTCAGACAATAATAGCAGAAGAATGTGATCAAAGTTTTAACAAAGTCTCCGATACGAAACTAACTGTTCTGACCACTCATACGGCAAAGAAACACATAATGGACTTCATTCGACTGATTATAATAAACCTAATAAGTAATCAACAAAACAATACGATTCGTCCAATTCCTATATTTGAGCAGTTCTTAGAGGGGTTTTCAAGTTGTAAATTGGCTCAAACAGAACTTATTGCTTCACTTCTGGAACACATGACGAGTGTCACTGAATTTATGAGTAAACAACGCGACACATCATCCACTTATGTTCAACAACAACAACAATTGGCCGCTTCTAATATTGTTGTCTTCATTTCAATAGTAGTCGACAAACTATGGCAGGACTGCTATCTTCGAGACCGCAAAGAGATTCTCGATTGTGAACTAAAGTTCTTAACTCGACTTAATCTGAGCCCTCCTTCAGTCCAAAATACGAAGTCCTCAACAAACAAGTCTTCCGTTTCAGAATTAAATATATTATATAAATCAATGAACCGAACAGTTCTATATCTGTTATCCCGTCCACTCGAAACCATATCAGATCGCATATCAACTTTGGAAGTTCTTCAGCGAATTCACACTAATCGACAGTTGATTATTATTTCTTCGTGTAATACGGATTCAGAGTTTTTCGTTTGTCTCACATATTGTTTGCTTCAATTGATCGATGAGGCAAAGATCAGTCTCTCCACTAAATCGCGGACCACTTGGCATATCTCTGATCCTTCTAATTCTGTTCCCGACACAGATGAGGGGGCGCTTCTTATTGCATCAGTTGCCAGGAAAATATGGGATGAAATATATTTGTCTAAACGACAGCTTTTAGAAGAAACTCTTAAAGTAAATTTAGCGCCAAATACTCCAGCATTTGGTTTAACGTCCATAACTCCCGAAATATCATCGTTTAGAGATACACTCTATGAGCCAACGGTTAAGATTTGGACAAATTATATTGAATACGAACATCTAAGACAGAGAAGAAGAGCAACGGGTAATTTATCACTTGATTCGCCTTCTGTTTCGAGTCCGACTGCCAGTCTTTCAGAAAAGTTGGCGAATATCAATAAATTTAATAATTTGGTTTCAAAGTCTGCGGGCGGTCTCCTCTCAAAAGTCGTCGGCGGCACTACTGGAGTTGTCAGTGGAGTCGTGTCCACTGCCGTAAGCGTAGGCGCAGCCGCTCGTAAAGAAGCTTTTCGTAATTCATTCTCCGACTCATTAAGTACTACAAATACTCAGCCCTGGCTTCTTATGAACAGATCAGATGTGTTTGAGTGGACAGTCATTCATCTCTCAATTATCAATGATTTCGTTGAATTTCAATTAAAACAGAAGATTCAGTCAGACTTTCATCTAATGAAATACGTTTACGACGATTGGATCGCTTCTGAATATGAATTATTGATTAGAGAGCGCGCCATTTGGGGACCAGAATATGGATCTAAATGTTTAGACAAATGGAAGTTAGATATGACTGAAGGCCCGCATCGAATGAGAAAGAAATTAATCCGAAATGATTTGTTTTACACTCACTATCCCTATAGACCAGAGTTTGATCTAATGGAAGGCAAAACACTTAAATTCAAACTTCCGATTAGTTTTGACGCCAAAGAATACTCTAAACGTTTTCGGGCAGAAAATACTAGTCTTATTGAGAGAGATTTGGGAGAACCCGTTTTCGATGACGTCATTTCTCCATTTCCAGCCAACTCTGAGCCTTCATTTCAAGGGATTAAAACCTCATCACTTTTGCCATCAAAATCATCATCAGATAACGAGGAGCAGGATTTGTCTGATTTGATTCAAGACAAAGAGAACGATGCCTCTGGTTTTGTGGACATCAGCAGTGAAATGGCGCGACACGACTCCAGTTCTAGTGATCGTTTTGAGCAAGTTGAGATGCAAACTGTCCTCAGACTTCTAGAAGAAGGCGAACGTATCTCACATATGTTCAGAGTGGCCAGAATTCAAGGATTGGACACATATGAAGGTTTACTTCTTTTTGGAAAAGAGCACTTCTATCTCATCGATGGCTTTACTTTACTCAAGACTCGAGAAATAAGAGACATCGACTCATTACCTGCAAAGTACTTATTATCTGTTAATCATTTAATACTTATTTTATGTCTAACTTATTGTTTGTATAGTATGCACGATCCTATAGTCCCGAGTTCTTCCCCACGAAATAGTATTTCGGGCGGAATTAAACGCAACACAAAGAAGACGTGCAGTAAATTTGCGTACGAAGACATTAAAGAAGTACATAAACGAAGATATCTTTTGCAACCGATAGCTTTGGAAGTGTTTTCACTCGACGGCAGAAATTCATTGATAGTATTTCCTCGAAAAATACGAAATAAAGTCTATTCTCGATTCATGTCTGTCGCCACTTATATCACAGATAACGCACAGGACTCACTTATGGGACAAAAAAGGAATGCAAACGTCGAAACGGCAGGTATTCTCAGTAATCTTATTGGAGAGACATCAGTAACACAGCGATGGGTTGTAAGTATTGATTGCATTTCTTTTTAAGATTAACTTTTTAATCAAAATATTTGATGAAATAGAGGGGAGAGATTTCAAACTTTCAGTATTTGATGAATTTGAATACATTGGCGGGTCGTTCCTATAATGACTTAATGCAATATCCGGTGTTTCCATGGATTTTGGCCGACTATTCCAGTCCTGAATTGGATTTTTCAGACCCGACAACTTTTAGAGATCTTTCGCGACCGATGGGCGCTCAGACACCCGACAGATTAGAACAGTTTAAAAAGCGATTCAATGAATGGGATGCCGACTCAGACATTAGAGGGGTATATATATATTACCATTCATTACAGAAACTAATTTGTGTAAATTGAAGGGCGATGATCTGATACAGGGTCCATATCATTATGGTACATTTTATTCTAGCGCAATGATTGTGGCCTCATATTTAGTAAGAATGGAACCTTTCACTCAACACTTCCTTAGACTACAGGGCGGACACTTTGATTTGGCCGATAGGATGTTCCACTCAATTGGAGACGCCTGGACTTCAGCCTCCAAGCATAATATGGCAGATCTCAAAGAACTCATACCGGAATTCTTTTATTTACAAGAATTTTTAGTCAATTCTAATCGATTCGATTTAGGGGTCAAACAAAGTGGTGTCCAACTCGACGATGTGATACTCCCGCCCTGGGCTAAGGGTATTTGCATAGTATTTTTTCTATTCAATGATTTACCATTGCGTTTGTTTAGATGACCCTCGAGAATTTATTCGACTTCATAGGGCAGCCCTCGAATGTGATTATGTATCGGCACATCTTCACGAATGGATTGATATCATCTTCGGTTACAAACAAAGCGGTATACTTTCAGTTATTTGCAAAAACATATTTCATTATTAACTAACTTTAGGTCCGCCGGCCGTCGAAGCAGTCAATGTATTTCATCATCTCTTCTATGAAGGGAATGTTGATATCTATACAATCGATGATCCCCTCAAAAAGAACGCCACAATTGGTTTTATCAATAATTTTGGTCAAATACCCAAACAATTATTCAAGAAACCACACCCGGCAAGAAAAGTATTTAATCAGAACTCTGGGGCTCCGATGACACCTATCCTGCCGGCAGTCGGCCTTAATTCGGTTCTAATGAGCAGTTCTGGTCCGGACAAAGTCTTTATTCATCACTTGGATAACTTGAGACCATCTTTACATCCAATTAAAGAACTGCGCGGAGCTGTCGGTCAGATCATACAACAGGAGAAAACATTATTGGCTGTCGAACAGAATAAAGTACTGATTCCGCCCCAATTCAACCGTTATATCGCGTGGGGTTTCGCTGACCACAGCATACGTATCGGTCCCTATGAATCGGAGAGAGCTCTTTTTATTTGGGAGAGTCTATTATTACCACCGAATGGAGAAATTCTTTGCGTGACTGTTCCCAATCCGCGAATCATAGTAACGGCTGGAACTAATTCAGTGATTTCTGTCTGGAAAATCAAAGGAAAACTACAACATTTGTCACTCACCCAAAACCTTTACGGACACACAGAACCCATCACTTGTTTGACTTCTTCAGCCGCTTATGGAATCATTGTTAGCGGTTCCAGAGATAAGACATGTATTATTTGGGATTTGAATCGTTTGATTTTCGTCAGACAATTGGGTCAGTCCTTAAACAGTCCTTAAATTAATTATTTTATTGTTAATCGTTTTTATTGCTTTTCAATTTCAGGCGGCGGTCATAATCTTATTCATACGGCACCGATCGCTGCCATTTCTGTTAATGACCTGACGGGTGACATCGCTACCTGTGCTTCAAATTGGCTCTATATTTGGTCAATTAATGGGGATCTGATCGCAAGCATTAATACTCTCAACATTTCGACATCCGCTCAACCCTTGTCTACAACACAAGTGCTTTGCGTCGCGTTTTCAACTTATAACGAATGGGACTCTTCTAATGTAATAATGACGGGCTCTTCAGATGGTGTCGTCAAAATGTGGTCCATTGAATATATTCAGGTTCCTATCGATGAGGAGGAGAAGTCTGAGCGCTCTTCAAATACCAGTTTATCGTCGACTCCGACAGAATTCTGTAAAAACGACACTTCACTATCTATTCCGGTATCAAAAGATGAAATCGTGCGCCGACTATCTATCGCTTCGGCCACCGCTGAAAGTAATAAAGGAGACGATGAAGAGTCAACTGAAGGCAATTCTTCTCCCGAAGATAAAGATAGTGAGTGGGATCTCTTGCCTTCGATGGGATCAAACGATGATAACCCAACCCTAACGATCTCACATTCGAAATCTGCGGCAATATTTGTAACGCCAACTATTAAAGAATCGCTGCCTTCTCAGCACAAGTCACGAAAAATTCCAAAAACACCAACCATTGGTTCGACACCATCTATATTGGATGTGCCCAAAATCCGAACTTCAAAGTCTGATACTTCACTCTTTGATTCATTCATTATTGTTAATGAAAATGATTGCAATCGAAAGCGAACCCTTTCTAACGCTGTTTTAAAAGCTGGTCATAAATGGATACCTCAGTTAGTGTTTTGCTCGAGACTAACAATGCATACGGCTTTTGAGAGAAACGATAACACAGAACCGGCTGCCATCACAGCTCTCGCTATTTCTAAAGACAACAGAACTGTTTTTGTCGGAGACGCGAGGGGGCGAATCTTTTCCTGGTCTGTCAGTGAAGGCCGAGGAATGAGTGATCACTGGATTAAAGATGATTTAGTTGAGAGCTGTACTAATTGTGGCATAAAATTTACGTTTTCTGAACGGAGACATCACTGCAGAAATTGTGGACATGTCTTCTGTTCGAAGTAATTCTTACTTAAATACTTATTCTATTTTTTAACATAACTTTTCACACATTAAAAGGTGTTCGAAATATGAGTCAGAAATACATCGGCTCAAGATTTTCCGAGCGGTCAGAGTCTGTCAGAACTGTTGGACAAATCTTCAGTCACAGCAAACAATAACTCAACCGACAAATCGTAGGAAATAACTCATTGATTGTCATTAAAGCGTCTCTTTTTCTCAAATCCATTCCTAATTTTTTCTGTTATTTTGTTGAACTTATTTTGAATTAATTTATTGATTTAATTCTTATTTTAATCATTTTTCAAACAAAAGTTTATATATTTATTTACGAATTAATTCAAAATTCGACAAAAAAATATATTTAAAAAAACTAATTTAATGCATAAATCGTTAGAATAATTAATAACTAAATATATATTTTGAGAATTTATTCTTTTAAATAATGGCATAATTTCACAAAACTTAAGGTAAATATTTTGTGGTTACTCTGAAGAAGTCTCAAATTGTAATAAATATATTGAATATTAAGTAAATTATTTATTTGTTATATAATTTAAGGACAGATTTAACTTTCATTTTTGAGATTATTTTTTATTAATAAATGTAAATATAATTTAAATTTTGATGAAATTCTAAATATTTGTAGAAAATGTAAGTATTATTTATTTGAATTAAATGTTTGTTTAATTTAAAAAATAAGAATTTGAAAATTGACTGAAACTATGAAAAATCATTCAATTGATGTCAATAGAGAGTGAATCTGTTCTGGAGTTAAGTCCGATTCTCTGACCACTTCAAACATTTCTCGCGGGTCTCCGATATAAGCCATAATAACAGCAACATTTGATACTTTGTCTGCGATTATGAACACAAATGGATGATCTGCTGTGAATTCAAATGGTTTTTCTAAAAGATCTTCTTTGGATTTTCTTCTTTTGATCCGAGGATCTCCTAAAGCAGAACCCCTTTCATCGACTAAAATAAAAGATTTGTGAACCAATTTTGTCAAATGGATCTTATTTTCAGACATTGAACTCAAATCGGCTAAAGATTCGTCAAATATATCGATGGCTCCCATTTGTTTGATAGTTCTCTGGACAGACATCTGCTGTGGCTCTAAAGCAAAGCGAGGGATCGACACTTTAACCATTACTTTATCTTTCATTGATTGCAATGAATTCATTATTCCTTCGAAGAGATCTTTATTGAGATATTCTATCAAATATATGCCATCACTGGAGGGATCGTCCGGTAAAATGATAATCATTCGTAAATCACTCGAAACATAAGGAATGGAAACAATGTCTGCCTTCAGATGTGGCGAACGGTAGTATCGATGAAAGCCTAAATGGCTGATCATTTGGATGTGAGCGCTCTCACCATTGTTTACACCGAATTTGAACTTTGTTTCGAAGACTTCTTCAAATTCTGTGGCCCAAAAACCGCGGAAAAACAGACTATTCGTTAGAATTAGTTTTGCATTTTGTTTATCTTCAATGATATCTTTCTTTTCAATAACCACATCAATGACATCATCGGTGGTATCCCTCGAGTCCTGATTAATGATATTCAAAGTTTTTTCTAAGTCATTGAAATCAACAGTTATTCCCTTGACTTCGAAGTATTCTCTCAAAAGTGTTTTATATTCACTCTTCAGTTTAATATTATTATTGATGTAAAGAAAACGAACCGATAAAATGATGTCGTGATTGGCTTTAATAATAGTGTCCTCCAATTCAGAGATCTGTTCCAATAATTCTTTTTCTTTCTTAATATCACACAAATGAAGAACATTTGCCAATTGCTTCAGACTTTGATTTTCACTTCCGGTCAGAATCATTGCCAAAGAGTTAAAGACAGCCAAAGGACAGAAACACATATTTTTGTGTTCATTTCTATGACGGGATTTAAATACTTTGAATAACTCGAACCCGAATTGATTCGCCGATTCTTTCACTTTTATTTCAGACATTTTTTCTGATTTCTTTAAAGAATTGAGTCTTAAATTGAGAACAAATCAAATCTATTTAAAATTGAATCGCTTTTCAGTAAAGAATTTATCTCTAATTATAACGAATTTTTCAAAACTATTTGAATTCAAATAAAGTCATTAATATTGACCACTGGTTAACATTTTATGCCAATTGTTGGCGAGAATTACCATTTAAATTATATTTATAATTCGCGCGACTGTAGTTTTATTACTTTGAGCCAGTTCACTTACCTTTGTTAAAATGACCAAGATAGTCAACCTTAGAAACACATATTACTCAATATGTGTGAATCATTACTATTTCTCAATTTAAGCAAAACTCTAAACAGACTCATATTTCTTACATTTTTGTTAGAGAAATGTCAGCAAATCATGTAAAATGACTCAATTCGTAGCCCTTACTATAAACAGTTAACATTCGTATATGAATTCTACATAAAATTCTCTTTACCACAAATGGGCAAATCCTCCACTTTCGCACTACTGTTTCTATGAAGTCGAATATTTCGACCCAAAGTGAGGGATTTTAATGATCTTGGTCACATTTTATTAAATAAATAATATACATTTTTATGGTTGAATTTTTTTCGGCAAATGGCCATTGGTTCTTGTCAAATTTGACCGAAAAATTTGAATTTTAAGCTTAAAAGAAAGATGAAATTTGAAACTTTAATCAATGATTACAATTTTAACAAGTTTAAACTTGATAAAATCAATTATATGAGTTCAGGTTCAAAAAATTTCTTTGATGTGAATGAAATTGTATATAAAAATGACAACTTTTGAAGCCTTTCCTTTCTCTCTACCGTCAGTAACATCGAATAAAGTCATAGCTTTTAAAAAGTGGTGAACCAAGTATTGGCGATAATCGCGTTAATTGTGAGGAATTGCCTTCAATTGAACGGCAGAGTCTTGGAATATGAGATTGTGCAAGGTCAGGTTGAAAGTAGCTGCTTTTCCTCAGGTAGCAAGTTCTTCAGGTAATAGTAGGTTGGTCAGCAAAGTAAAGGTAGCAAGTTTAGCAAGGTAATGGTAGGTTGGTCAGCAAAGTAAAGGTAGCAAGTTTAGCAAGGTAATGGTAGGTTGGTCAGCAAAGTAGAGGTAGCAAGTTTAGCAAGGTAATGGTAGGTTGGTCAGCAAAGTAGAGGTAGCAAGTTTAGCAAGGTAATGGTAGGTTGGTCAGCAAAGTA
>JAQFZL010000053.1:0-28957 GCA_034695685.1 Galumna lanceata
GTTTAACTTTTGAATCCAATCAATCAATTAATGTCTGAGTTATGGCCAAACAGTGAGTATAGCGAACAAAATTGACGATCGGCTGACAAACCAATACTTAATATTATTGTAGAGAATATAATCTTCTATTGCCTAATGTGTTGTCTGTAGAGGTTGTCATAAATGTTCGTCAATTGTCATCTATTTTTTATTGACTAAATCGATCTCTTTCTTGGTGTCGACGCCAACGGTGTTTGAGACGTGAGCACCGGTAGCCGTTTGATAACTACTTAATTGCTTTTCGAGGTATTTGAGCGACTCAGTCAAGAAGTTCTGTACTGATGTGAGCGCTGCCACAATCGCTGGACTTCCGAATCCGTGAGTAATCAGTGAGAAATGTGTCAAATTTCGCTGAATATTCGGCTCTAATATAGTTTGTGGCCGAGTATTGCAAAGTGGCGACCGGTCCTGATTGAGCAAATCGATAAACTCTTTCAACGTTTGCCTATAATTTAAGATAAGAAACACATAAAATCGTCAAAATTGGGTTATTTGTCATCTTTATCACAACTCATGACTTTATTACTCCTCCCCTTTCAATGAAACCAATTTATAAAACGATTGTAAATCAGTTAATCGACAATAAATTAATAGTTATTCACAATTAAATTGACTATAAAAGCAAAACTACTGCACTTTTGGGTCTAAAAACGTCAAAGAGTTAAAAGAAAAAGGATTTTATTAAGGAATCTCTGGAAAAACAAATAAAACAATTGAATGCATTCATACTTTTGATTATTTCTGAATTAATCAAACATTAAAACCAATTTATTTCTGTAATAAAATTTGAATAATAATAAAATTTAGTCTGAATTTCAAACAAATTGCTCCTAAAAACGCAAGAATTTGTTATTATATCGGAAGGAAAGGTGTTTTAATCTGGTCTTATCCTAAAATTAAACTAAAAATTCATAGTTCTATCTAAGTTTAAATCTAAGTGTCAAAAATGTCATTTAAAATATAATGATAAAACAGATTCTGATAAATAGTATCTGCATTTTTCGATTAAAGCAAATAAATTTCATATTAATTACTTAATAAAATAATTAGTGACTATCGAGTCGATCGTATTTAACTCATAAAATTAGGTGCACTGAACTCAGTACTACTTTACAAGAAATTACACAAAAATAATAAACGCATCGCTTCGTCGACAACTGAGAAGTATTTTAAAATTAAAAACAAGGATTGATTTGAAGGCATAGAAAAGGTTTAAATGAATTAAACAATTAATGAGTTTCCAATTCTACATTTGTGTGCAGCACATCCTTAAAAGGGTTACTTTCCTGAATAACATTTTAATTGACTTTTTAATGACTCAAAAAGTTATCGATAATTGACTTACTTTGTGGCCAAAACCAATTCTTTCCTTCGATACATATCTGAGGGGTCGGAATGGTTTCTACTTAAATACTCAGCAATTTGCCTTGCTGGGAATTCCGTTTCACACACATAACCGAAATCTCGCGCTAAATGTATGGCTTCACCTGAAAATAAAATTAATTAATAGATTAAACCAAAACAATCATTAAATAAATTACAAATTCGTAATAAAATTAGTTTATAAATGACTTAAAACTTAGTCGAAGTCAAACTCCATTTTACAGAATATAAGCTACAATTCCAGTAACTAATATTGCAAATCCTAATTAATTACCTTGCTCATTTTCGGGGACAAAAACCATTACCAATAAGTGATAATCTTTTGACTGCAAACGCTTTCGGTAAAAGAAAACAGGAACTACTCATCTGACAAAACTCTCAATGGTTTCAGACAGTAGTCACAAGTAATGAGTTTTTTAAAAAAAAATAATCGAAAGACCATAATATCTTTTTTTTGATGTCAATTGATTAGACCTCAATTCTTAAGCAATTTAATCAATTTTGAGTAATGGTCACAACCGGACACAATTGAAAATAGATTTAAAATTATATCCAAATGTTTATATCTTTATATATATATATTATTTAATTCATTTATATTTCTTAACTTTAAATAAATGCATAAATTATTTAAAGAAATCGCTGTTTTATTCACTAACTGTTGATTTAATTTTATGTTTTGATTATAACGTTATTTTATGCATTAATTAGAATTAAATATAAATGAAAATAAAACAATTGTAATGATAACCAGAATAGACGTCTCATTAGTAGTATTACAACATAATATTAGTGATATAATTTTGATGCAAATGGTAATGGGTTTGTCAATAATTTAGATAATATGCACCGAAAAACTAATGTTCATCTGCGAAGACAAAAGCCGGAGGGCTTTACGAATACACAACTCATGTCTTAGTATAAAGTTTTTGATTAAAGTAATAAAAAATATAAAATTGTATACAAAAGTATAGTTAATAAATAGATAGTGAATAAAAGAAATGAATTACTTTCGAATAGAGACAGTTGTGTTGGGGTTGTGTTGGTTGTGCTACTAAGCAATGGCTATAATTTAGAGCAAAGGCATCACAGATTTATATATTGACGGTAATTAGCATAAGCGATGATAATGCGGTGAACATCAAAAGTTAATTTAAGCCAAACTACTATTTAAGGCTAATTAAAATAAATGCTTCTGCTTTGCATCAGAGCCACAGCACAACCTATAACTCATTAGAGTCTATACTTTATTAAATATTAATAAAATATTTAACTCGAATTCTTGACTCGAATTTAAAAGTTCATTATCTCATATTATATCAAAGAATTTATATTATTTCTAGTCTTAACTCATATAAAGTTATTTAGAATTTATATAATATATTATATAATAAACAGTAAGTTATATAACTTATAATAATTATTCCGAAACGACAGCAAAAATTTTTCAAATAATAATAACTTAAAAAATTCTATTATTAATAAATAATGTGGAGAATGAATGGGTGGCCTCTAATGGGAGGACTTTCGACGGTTGCATTTTTTTCTCCAAAAACCTGAACTTTGATAAATATACTGCTCTTACTTATGCTACCAGTGCTCCGATTATCAGCAATTAATAAACAGAGAAATGATTGACCGAAACATCAAATCCTATCAATTCGGACATCAGATTAATGTTATTTTTTGTCATTTTTCTCATCCAATTTAAATCAATGATTATATGAAAGACAAGAATCACTTTAATAACACATCGATTGACGATCAATATATTTATTATTAAAGTGATTTACCTAGCACATTCAGTGAATAAATAGCTGACAATAATTATAATTAAGAATAACTTGTTTTAAGCCGTTGTCTAAACAACTTTTTTATTAAATTACTGAATAAAAACTCAATTACTTTCTTTGTGTTTGAATACATTTTTCATCAAATAATTGAATGCAAATAATTTCAACGAAAAATTCTTATTTGAAATTATTTTGTTTATTATAAATGATTTGATGGCAATTAATCGCACGAAAAGGCGATTACATAATAAAAAGGAAAATCACTAAAAGTATTGATGAAAAACGAGTAAATCATTTGAAAACATACCTTCGACTAAAGAGGTTAATAACGTAACGTTAGCGGCTTTCCGACGACCCGCCGGTAAATTCAATCCGATTTTCTCCAACTTTTCCCGTAAAGAACGGCCGCCGTTCTTAGATTTGGCCCTAAATTAAAACATAAAGTTATTTATAGTTTTTTTTTAAAAATATTTATATATTTGTTTTGACACATCTTTTAATATAAATAAATTGTCATAAAAAGTAGCGATACTTTTCTGTTTGAAAATATTAAATATTTAGTGAAATTTAAGTCGAAAAACAACAATCGATTGCATGAAAAGATCTTAATTTTATTTATAAATATAATTATGTTTCCATTGATTGTAAATAATCTTAATTTTATTCATTTTGAAAGTGAAGTAAATCAAAGAATATGTTCAGATCTGATAAAAATCTTTAATTTAAATACTGTTTTAGTAAAAGATCACTGAAGAAGAAGAAGAAGAAGAAGAAGCGATCACTATATCAGTGAAGGCGAAGAACGCAAAGAAAAACTAAATAAATGGTAGTTTGAGTCGTGATATCCTTCGGGCGTTGAACACAACATACAAAGAGATCACTTATACTTAAGAGGCGTTCGGCGTAACTGAGAAGAACTCAATCGTTAATTACATCACAAGATTTCAAACTATTTTATCAGATATTTGTTGTTATCCTATAATATGAATAAATCGATTTAAACCACATTTTCAATGCGTTTCTAAAACCATATCAACGGAAATATATATGTCTTTCGGTAATTAATCAAACATTTGAAGTAAAAAATTATTTTTTTGAAAAAAATATTCAATTAAAAGACGAGTTATATATCCCGACTAAAACTCAATTATTAATATAAATTATAATTTAATGAAAAATTATTAATACCTGCGAAGAACTCCCCCTAAAAGTGAAGCGTTGAGACATTCTGGGGGTGAGAGTCGTCTTTGAACCTCTCCGACCGTCACTTTGTACTTAGAAGTCGAACTGAGCAAAGATAGTCTTCCCGGTACTGAACAAAACACATCCGTCGGTGACGTCACTCCTGTTATTACCATTTCTTTGTGATTATCACTATTGGGAGGCTTTATTCCTATTTATATTCAAATATTTAATTAATTTTATAGAAAAAAACAAATATATTGAAAACATACCATTTATGATACCCTTTCGGATGACAGAGTTGTGATCTCCAGAAAAAAGTTGAGACGCGTCCTCTACTCCGCCCTAAACATCAAAACAATTGTTAAAACAAATAATAACTAAATTATAGCTATTATTAAACGATTGGTTGTGTCCGACATTTACTCTTTTCTTTAAGAATAACTAATTTAATAGAGAATTAAAGACCTGCTGTTTGTTTGAGTGTCGGTGTCTTTCGATGGCCTTAAGTCGAATGGAGAGGTCATCGGTGTCCTCATCGCTATCATACTCTCGTTTTACTAATTTTAACGGTTTTTCCTGATATTGATATTCATTGATATCTCTAACATTAAGACTACGTTTCTTTCCGAAAGCCATTGAAGACATTTAAATTAATTTTATATTAATTTAATAAATTATATTAATATCTAAACTCTTATATATTTATTTACGAAATAAATAATGTCTTCAAAATAAATGACTTAATGTTTACATAAATTTATAGAAAAATTATTAAATAATTTTATATTAAATTTTTTGGGTAAAGATTTTAAAAAAAGTGGAATTAATCGATGAATTAGATGTGAATCACAATTAGTTGTTTTGAATAAGTGGTGAATCACTACAAATGTTGAACACAGTATATGAGCGTCTGTGCAATAGTAAGGATAGCCTTAGGCCGACAGCTGGCAATGCTTTTGCCTGGAGTTAAAGCGCAGTCTATAGTATTGTCGGTGCTTTTTGTATGGTTTTTGTGCTCTACCTCTCACTACTTCTCCATAGCATAGCATAGTTTTATATATAAATGAACAAAACATTCAATACTGACTCTGAGCCATACTTTTTGCTCCCAAAGTGTTTAACCATTACATAGAATTATCGAATAGAGAGGACTAACCTATTCTTTAGCCTAAAATAGGAGCAGTCATATTAGCGGTTCCTATCAGTTCCTATGGAAATACATATATTATTGCACTGAATAACCGCCAAAAACGAATTTCTCGCAAAAGATTCAATATTTGTTTATTTGGTACCAAAAATACTAAATATTAAGACCTGAGGCCTAACTTATAAATTGTTCTGATTTTAAAGTAATATGATTGAACCAGGATAGTAATTGTGCAATTGTGCCTGATACTAAATTAGAATTTATTTTGAATAATAAATATCGATAAAAATCGAGTTCAAAGTGGAAAATAAACTTCAATTGCTTTTATTCCTGTCATTTAAAACGGCATTTATAGTAATGAATCGATTCTTTGAAATTATAGTTTACTTCAATCGCAGAATAATTACTTTAAGTTCAGATAAAATTATTTTTAAGTCAATAAAGGGTTTTCAATACAATTAAGACTCCAATTGAGAAGTGTTTGCAGACATTGCTCTGATTCTATCGGCGCTGCAATTATCTCAAGTGATAGGATTGTGGCCATCAATATGTGATCAATTTGTAAGACATGCAAATACTGTCAATAGTTTAATGGACTCTTAAAATATTTCAATCAATTATTATATACATTTATGGTTAAAAAAAATTGTCGTTTTAATAGTCGATGCCATCGATGGCAATGACTTTATGTTTAATCACTTGTTTACTGCAATCATCTCTCAAAGACATCAATAATAATATATATACTTATTTGTCATTTTCTTGTTATTATTATTCTGTTTTACGGCTAATATTTTTGAAAAGATTGTAATCAAATGCAATACAATTATAATTTCCATAAGATTTTGATAATTTAAAGAATCAAATGGAAAGAAATCAATTAAATTATCATCAAATGGAGAGATAATATAATTAATGGCAATCCTTTGATCACAATTGCAATTCTTTCCCACCAATCAAAGTATAGTCTCAATGATTGGCAACAAATCGATTGATTCAACGAAATATAATGTGTTTATCGATTAAATTCAAGTTTTGTTATCCGAAGTCAATGAAGACTCGGTTTGCACTGAAATAGAGCTGAAGAATCGATAATAAAATGATAATTTGGCCGTAATTTCCAATTAGTCGTTCATCAAAATTCATGTAATTCTTGAGAAAAAATATCAGTTCATCGGAATCATCACATATTCTTTAAATGAATGATTGCTCACAACTTTTAACAGTAATTTAGTTTTATAATTAACATCTGATTTATTGTGAGCTCTTTTCACAGTTATTTGAAGAATTGGAAACATTTGCACAAAAATATTTTAGATCTCATATTATCTAATATTATCTCATTTTATGCAACTTTTTTCAGAACCAGATTTTGATTCTAATCTTTTATTACGACTTTTAAAATCAGGGAAGAGATGATCGCTGGAAGCGCTTGAAATTTATTTACTCTTAATTATAATAAATAATTGTTTTAAAGCCTTTAATTGAATGCCAACTGAAATAAGACGAACAGTTAGTTAACAACAATATCATAATTAACAAAATGTTAAAAACAAAATTATCTTGATGCAAAACTTGCCATTATTACTATCATTAGAATACGAATAAACCATTCAATTCTTTTGACAAAAAAATATCAGGAATTTTATCCATTTATCAAATCTCAGACAAAATAAAAACTATTTCTCATTTGAATTAATAATTTGACATAAATTACAAAAATTTAGTGATTCGTCGACACTTCAGACCAGATATTAAATCATTAATATTTTAAATTAAAGTTCATTTCTAACTATGATTTGATGCAATCACTGAACTCTTGGGATTAAAACTTTACTTTTTATGATAAGTGAAGCCTTAATCAGTGTTTGAAAGGCAAAAACAACATAACAGTAAAGTTCTTGCAAACATTATTAAGTTTTTTTCTTTAAATTCAAGTTTGAAAAAATGTTGCGCTCCGATAGTCACTGGATTTTTTCATACTTTATTTTTTACGATAAATTGGGATAATATAAGATTAAGACATTTATTTACTCAACTCATAATAAAAAATAATAAAACTTTAAACCAATTTTAAGTAAATGAATGAACTTTTTTTTAAAAAAAAAATTTCCGTTTAAATAAAATCGAAATCTTTTACTAATATTTGTCTGAAATTAAAACTTTTAAATCATTACTACAAATGGGACGAACAGATGGCAGAGTCGAGAGAACCGCCTGAAGTTCACATAAATGTCGCAAATCGTATTTGAAAAAGGATCTTGCTCTTATCTGGCACAAATGTTAAACTAGATGACCACCAACAATTTACTGTTTATTTAACGATAAGAATAACCCTTAAGTCTATAATATTTAAATTCTAGTCTTAAAGCAAGTAATTATGCAAAAATGGCGATAAATTTCCACTATTAATAAAATATAAATTAAACTGATTTCGGTTTATATTTAATAAATTTTATTCTTTGATTAAAAAGCTTTAAATTTATAAATAAAACCTAATTTTGTGTCATTTTTATTGTTTAGATAAAAGACTGATTCAGTACTAAAACAGTGATTAGCGCTAATAAAATAGTGATTTAAATATTGATTTTATTGAACAAAACAAAAACTGATGGCAACGGGTTTTCTCTAAATTGTGGTCTATTTCCGCATCATTTTTGTTAAACGAGAGCTCAAACATTTATATAAGATATGACCGATTATTTGAGAATTGCATTTAAAACCAAAAAGATATCAATTTTTAGATTTCAGATTCAATTTTATTCTGAGTTTACTCACAATAAACACTTAAAGCTTGAAATTTATAAAAAACTAAAGCAAATTGGGGTCAAAAAACATTGAATTTTATAATTATTAATACGTTTTCTCACAAATTTAGTTTAAATCTTATTTGAGTTATTTCTATGAATAGTAAAAAACAGTACTACTCTTATCTCTACTGAGAAAGAAGTGCAACAAATTATTGATTCACTTCACGTAAAGCACTTCTATTTTAAAAAAGAAATAAAATCACAAAAATATCATTTTGTGTTAATGTATGCAAACATTAATTGTTTGTTATAATAGTAAAGTCTTCACTAAAGACCATAAATCCGAAGCTTTTATACAAAAATGTTTCAAATTCTCTCTTAAAGTAATTTAAACTAATTTTTAACTTTAATTGGATTCTTCAGAAGATTTATATCAAACAATATTGAAAAACATTTAATTAGACCGAAAAGATTTCAGTTAAATGACCTCAAGTATTCATCATTTCAGATTAAGCTATAATGGTTTAACTTATCTTCTTAACTGTGAGATCAACTGAAAAGCGCGTATACAAGATGTGCAAGATCATTTAATTTGGATAATCATTTCGAAATTCAAGTGTAAACTCAATAACTTTTTTTTGCTAATGAATTAAAAAAAGTTAAGTCCTTAAAATCGTAAACAATTTTTTTTTATTTCAACGGATTATTTAAATTCTTAAAGATTTAAATCACTAAGAAATAAGTCATTTCCATTCCTTGTGGTCGATATAAGTCATACATTAGTATTGTTTATTTGATTAATTATTTTTTTCATATAAAACCTACAGAATTAGGCGAACCATTGATATGAGTGATGAACTCAGTTTAGGTATAATTCCTAAAATAGTTTCAATGAGTAAAATCATGAGTAAAAGCAATGGTTTTGAGTTAAAATATAATCTGTTTATTCAAAATCGAAATACAAAATAAAATAAAAGAAGAACTGAAGCGATGGCAGTGATGTCAACCTCATTATATATAACTTGAATGAGAGGCATATAAATTGCGTGCATAACCTCTCAGCCCCTCTTCTAAAGTCTAACGAAATGATAACTTCTTAAATGTGAAAGGTATAAATTTTGTAACAAAGCTTCAAATGAGTAAACCCTTGAATTGTCGTTAATTATAAAATAAATAAGTTTGAAAAAAACATTTTCTTAAGACTTAAAGTCATGATTTAAGCAATGGTTACAGTTCCTCAATGGCTATACTATCTATAAATACAATGAATGAATCGATAGAATGAAAGCATTGAATTCAAAATCTTTTGATAATTAATTTCAAATAAAATTTTATTAAACTTTTTACGGCATTTGTGCCGCTTAGAGGTGTTTGCCCGCAGCGATACGACTACATTCCTTAGATGGCAATGTCCTGAAGGCAATGTTAACATCTTTGAAATGTTATCCAATGCTTACAAATTGTAATCGACGGCGACGTTCATTACTTGTGAATAGTTTTAAATTTTAATAAAAAAAAACTCGAGAATATACTGAAAATTGAATAAAATTGTTTTCCTATTTGTTTATGAATATATTGGCTGAAGAATTACTAATTTGTTTATCAATTGACGAATTGTTGGCAGAGATGACGGCAACAGTTGCCTGCGTTGGATGTCTGGGTCATCAAACGCACACATAAGACAACAAAACAGATGCCAACAAAGCAAACATTTGGTACTCTTTTGCTGTTGACTTATTTCACTTCGAAAAAGAAGTTTCAAATCAGATAAAGTGCTCCGAAAATTCTTCGTTAAAAATGCAGGACAAGAGATGAGCTGAGATGTAGCTCAACAGATATAAACATTTGGGACGGTGTGGCCATACCTGCAACTAGTTTGAGTTTCAAGGCCCAACTCATTTTTGCTATTTTTATATTTAGCTAACTTTTGCTTCGTCTGAACATATATTGACAGCCAATAATTTGTGCCCAAAACTAAGGCCTAACTTACTTTCTATGAGCAAAGCATCGATCAATAGAGAGAGACCTGTCCTCTTTCACTCCCTTTGACGTTAGACCTATTCATTAAAAGGTACTCTCAGAATAACACTAACAATGGATGGAAAACCTATTAATGTCTGACTGAGTGGTAGTTAAGAACAAAAATTTTTTGTCTAAAACGTTTGCAAATTAACTTTTTCTGAGTAAAACACTTTATTAATCATTTATTTTACCCTATATTTAAGTGTTATCCCTGGGTTGGGACTCACTCTCAGACAGTGTTGGCTTCAATTTGACAAAAGCCGAACAACATTTTGTTTGGCATTCAATGATTAAATTTAGAAACTGTTTATACTATAACTTTATAGATCACAATTGAGTCCAAAACACTTATATATAGTTCCAAATATATTGAGTTTCCTTTAATTTGAGTAACATTTTTGTGAGTTTAAAGTTTGAGCGCATTTTACGAATCGTTATATAAATCGTTATATATTTTTCAAATCAAATAAATAAAGTAATTACAGGACTCTGTTTTCTGATAAAACTTAACGATTTTTAAGTTAACTTTAGTAGTAATTGATTTCAGGAAATCATTTATAAATTTATTTCTTAGTTTTGATATTCTCATAGAATAACTATAAGTATAATTCAAGTAAATCCAAGAATTTCATGTGAATCTCACAAATTTAAGCAAATTATTAATTAGATTTACATTTAATATTTCGCTCAAAATTACAAAAACTTAATTTCAAAGTATTAAACCAATAAAAAGATTTTCACTGACATTATGTGAGAACTCAATTCAAATTTAAATATATTTACTATTTATCCGACACTAACTCTTAGAATAGCTCTTAAATAATAATAATAAGATTTTTAAAATATAAATAAATTACATCTTTTCAAACAAAAAGTCAAAACAACTCTTATAGCAAAGAAAAAGAAGTCAAAAACACTAATATTTGACTTTGAGTTGTCTGACGATTATAATAACCTTTCAATGTCTCTCTTATGCAGGAAATGGATACCCAAACAAAGATCTCTTAATAAGAAATGCCATTAATTATAAGAATTTCAATTTTATTTCACTTTAGTTTTAGAGAAAAAAAACCAAATAAATGAAAAGCTTTGAAAAATTGACTGAAAACATATTATACTTAACTAACTATAATGATGTTCACCATTTTCAGCATTTATATCAATTTATAACTAAATCAGATAAGTTTAGTATCGAATTAACTTCAGTGAAGTGAAGAAATATAATTACAATTTATTTTAAAACCTTTAGACCTAAGAATAATTAATTTTAGCCTAGAATCTAGCCTAGATACAATCAATTCAAATCAAATAAAAATCAACTCTAATTATACTTAAGAATATATACTGGCATTAAGTATAGGATTAAGTCTTTTTAGTGAATTTTACATTTCATTAAATATGGGATAATTTGGAGAATAAGTTTGTGATCTGTTGTCTCCACAATTCAAAGGATTTACATAAAAATAAATGCAATTCTCTTAACAATAAAAGCTGTAATAAAAGTAAATTTTTCTTTAAAGTCAAAAGATTTTCAAATAAAACATATTATTAAATACTAAATAATATATAAATAAAGGGATGGTTTGTTTGGAGGCTTTTCATCCATTTTTGTTATAATTGGTTCGAATAAAATAGAATTAATGAGAATAAAAGTTTGAATCAAATTAGAAAAGTTTGCGACAATTATTTGATTCAATCATTAAATTCCCAATTTATGAGTCTTTGGATTCAATGATCTTAAGTGTGGTTTTAAGGCTTTTATTTGTGTTCACTTTTGGAAAATATCGAAATAATTAGAATTTCAAATGACTTAAAACAAAAAATACTTAAATATTACTATAAATTGTGAGCATTAATCAGACATTCAAACAGTGAAAGAACACAATAGAAAGAGAATGGAAGACATGATTAAGATTCAGCTCAACTGAGAAATGAGTAGAAAATAAAAAACTTTTGGGAAAATGTTTATGAAATGAATGCATGACTAGTGAGGCGTTCAATGGGTTCTTCTGTACTGTTAGGTAAAGGTTATGCTTTGCGCCTACATATAGACATTAACACAGGAATAGACCCGAAAACTTTTTTGGCTAAATTTTTTTCAATGTTTTTCTTATCATTAATTAATTAAAATCAATGCATCGAAAAGATATTTAAGTGAAGCGATCGCTAAACTTATCGTTTTTCTCAATCAATGAATCATTTTTCCTGAATTAGACATTCGGTTCAAAATCCGTTTCAATTACTGTTTAATTGAATGTTTTAAGTAAATATGTCTACAATTTATAATTATTTTAAATTTAAACATTAATTCCAAAAAAGTGAAAAATATAATCAGGTATTAATAAAATGGTCAACGCTTTGGCAGAGAGTCGGGTCATTGCGTGACAAATAGTTTGTTTCATTTGAATAAATCATTTCCATAACTCGATTCTCAAATTAGAGTTAGAGTTAGAGCTGAAGTTAAAGTTACACAATAGTCCTCTTTCTGTATTTCAATCAATTCTGACTCTTCTTAAGAAACTCAAAATGCATTCAAAATGAAAAATTCAATTCATAAAAATGTCCGCCAATTGGTTTGGAAATTATTTTTTAGTCATTAATCTTAAAAATTATATATTATTTGATAAATAGTCACAAAATATCACTTCTATTAGTCTATTAATATTATAACACTTCTCTATAAATAGTAGTATCAATAGTTTAGTGAAATATTTTTTATGTAAGAATGAATTCAAGAAATTGTGATAATCAGTGTTTTACTAATTTATATGTTTTTTTAGAAATTTATATTTTTATTTAAAGCGATGCGAATCTGAGAGGTATTACCGAAAAGATAATGTTTTAATCGGTTTAATAGGTTTTGAAGTTCATATAATCCGAAACACAATCCAAACGTTTAATGCATTTAATGATAAAAAAACATAAATAACAGACCTGTTGGTCGTCGAGTGAGGGCAGAGCACCGGCGTTGTGAAGGTTGAGCAAGTCTTGTTCACTTAGTGTGTGGTGTCCCGAATGCATTAAGACATCGGGACGGCGAACGTTTGCGTACACCATTTCAGAACCCCTCCGACCGACGTTCGCCACCGAAACACTGACGTCTCCATAACCGGAGTGAAGTCCCGAATGCATATTTGATTGTATGTGCAGAGCGTCGGAGTCATCCCTTCGAGTGGGAAGAACGTTGTGAGTTCCTCTACCGGCCTGTGCCGGATGTAACTGATGATATTGTTGTGGTGCCCCCAAACTGTTGAGGTGTGAGTATGGATCCGCTGCTGCGGCGGCAGCGGCTGCGTTGACAGCATGTGCGGCGTGAGCATGGTGAAAGTCCAATTGTTGTTGTGGCAAATTATATGGCGGAGGAAAATATGGCGGCTGGAAATCGGCAGAAGTTGGAGTGTGCGTCAGTCGTGGCGTTGAGCTGAACGATGCCGTCCCGCCACCAATGCTTGTGATCGGTCCCAGACCTCCTCCGTGACCACTAACTAACTCTCGGCGCTCCTAAAAGACACACAAAACCTCTTTTTATTTAATGTTTAAATTGAAAGAAACAAAAAAAGTGCTGAAAAAAAGCAAAAAATAAAACTCTTTTTCTGATGGTTTCAGTGCTGAAGGCATTGAGTCTTTAGGACTGGCAGTCAGTGGCAGACGAGGAAAAGCAAAAGTGAGATCACATACATATTTCCTATAGCCTATGGCCAGTCATGGAAAGGCGTTGTCTACGAGTTCTGAGTTCTGACTGCTTTACAATTTAGACTAAAACCATTGCAATGGCGGTCAGGAAGAGAAGAAGAGCGCAAATAAGAAACGGACCCGTTTTGCTCATACACTTCACAATAGTATATAAGTGCAAGAATTACATTGTTTAGATGCCTGAGGCTCATATAGACATAGAAAAAATCAGGCCCAAAGTCACACATCCATTCACTGCACCATATCCTTGCATTGTGATGCCCAAAGGCAAGGACGCACAGGTCTTTCCTACACATGTCATCGCATTATATAATGTTAGACATATATGTAAAGCACCTACACTTCAAATAATTAAATAAATCAAACCTAACGTAAACTCTATTCTAAAATAAGTGAAAAACTTGAGTTAAATGAATAAATTGGAAAAACACTATAAACAACACTTAAGAAATACTTTTCAATACTTAATACTTAAGGGTTTAGTTAAGTTTAGTACCTCTTCGTGGCTATCAATTAAACCGAAAGACGGCAAATCATTCTTATGTGAATGTGGGGACAGTTGTGCAGTGCCGGTGACATCGTCAGTGTCATCGGGAGCACCTTTTCGTTTGCAGCGACTATTTGTAGCACTGGAACTGTCTGTTTGTCCATCTAATGGACTGAGTTGTTGAGCCATTTTTATGAACTTGAGATAAGGTTTGGCACTCGTTTCACATAAAATACAAATTATTTAAAATCGATGAAAACATTTGAGTGAAAGTGTAGCGCATTTTTGCAAAAACAATAGTACAGGTCTTTTAACTTTTGGTTGGCTTTGGATCACACATTAAGTATACAATGAAATAACAATAACTGGAAGGCGCTCTTATTCCAATGCCAACAGCAATATCCTGTTTAAAGACGAAGGGACAGCACAGGTACCATCGCTAACCTGAATGGTCACAACTCGAAGCAATATTTGTGAGCCCCACGGCATCCCCCACCGCAAAATACCTGTTGGACGGGTGTGCCTCTAAGGCATCATTATAACGAATTCCTTCTTTTCTACATCACCTGTTCTTCTAAATATATATACAACTAATATGAAATGACTTGTGACCACTCGTCCACTAATACCCTTATCTTCAAATAATTCAGTAATTCATTTGTCTGTAATTATTATTATCATAAATACATTACTATAAGTCAAAACATTTAAATATGTGACAAAACAAACCATATATTATTGATTTCATTGATTTTTTATATATTTTAGGTAACACTTTTCCCTATAATTGTTATTTTTTGATTAACCTTTTGATTGACCCTGCACATATTTACAAATTTACATTGTGTATGAGTTTTTATATTCCTTAAGAATTCTTAAACAAAAGATTTTGTCTCAAAATTGTCTGAAAACTGAATTAAAAATGAATTAAGACCTAAATATGGGTTCTTAAATGATTTATCCTTTAATGGTAGGACTATAAGTTTGATAATAAATTTTCTTTTTCTTAGTATATAATTATTGACTAAATATAAAAGTTAGGCATAAAACTGACAAAAGGTTTCTTTGAAACTATATTTGTAATCATTTCTTCCAATTAAGGGTTTGTTTGGAACTAAACCAAAAATTATTATTGAGTTACAAATAAAATTAAGTCGACGAGTGGTCACAAAGCAATTCTAAAAACTCTGACAGAAATTAGAAATTATGAGTAGAAATTATTTTTAAGGCCTCGTTCGCCCGCCTCTGCTCTCTGTGCACAACACTCTCTTCAGTGCGTTTTGTGAACAGACAGGTTTGGGCTCTTCATTTCAAGGCTCTTCTAAATGCTGGTTCTGTTCCTTTTCTCAAGAATTCCTTTACTAAGACAGCGCTGACTCCAACAGGTATGAGCTCTAACACGCAAATAGCGTTTAAATGAACTGATAGTCTCTCTCAACGGAAACGTTTCCAACAAAAAGACGATAAAACTTCATTATTAACCCTTTCTTTGAATTATTGAAATTATTGATTATTTTTCAGTTTTAGAAATAAATACTGAATTCAGTTATAATTTTCAAATATATTTGTGTTAATCCATAGAAACGATAGAAAATACGACAGAAATAAAGAAAGCAATTAATCGACAATATTTTAAATTTAAATTAGTTGTGAAGTAAAGGCTCTCATAATATGTTTATACTATAATTCGTTTTAAATTTGACAAAAAAAAGAGATAAGTTTAGTATTGGAATGAATGAGTGAACTCTACTCTCATTAAAATTGAATAATTCATGTGATCTGAAGATCTAAAAAAATGCCAATTTTTCGAGTTTAGGAAAAAAGGCTCTTTAGCTGATAATAGCATTAAATTGTCTTTTCTTTGTCAGTTTGAAGAAGACTTCTGAGAATTCTATGGGAACCGATGTTTTGATTGATAAAAAGCGTTGACTTTCGTTAACTTTTCAGTTCTTTTCTCATTCTAAACAACGAAAGGGACGGACGACCAGATTTACAACTCAGTTAAACAGTAATAGTATTTAAAAGCGTAAAAAACATTTTAAATGTAAGATTGAGGTTCACATTCACCTGAATGTGCATTTAGTATATTGTTTGCCACGACTGGCCTTATCTGAGCAAATGTCACTCTCAAGGGTAACACAACATTTACAACAAATAAAAACGACCGACTCTTCCAACTCTCAAATCAATTCTACCGATTCTTTGACGATAACAATCGATTTCTGGTTCCACTATTTCTATGGCTAAATAGGTTTATGGCATCTCAGAGAATGGCTTTACTTTTAATGAGTTGAGTCTCACATCAATTCATTGCAATAAAAGTATACTTAAACTCAACACAATTGACGAACGGCTCAAAACAATTCTATTTATAACAATTACTTTCGATTTAAATACACTATTTTTGACGATAACTTCAATATTTACTTATTTTTAAGTAAAAGTTCTCTAAAAGACACTCCTTTAGTGATTTTTGAAGAGATAAATCATCATTAAAAATGTGAATCACTGACCACTCACTCACAAAAAAACAAACTTTTGTTTGCAATTTGAAATTACCGGAGAAATTTAGACGAACACCTGATGACCCCTTACTGCTCCCCTAATGACCTATAATGACTTTTATCTAGATTCTAGAATGTCTCAAATCAATGAAATTTCAGAAATATTTGAAATAATTGATTGTTTTCACTGACATTCAATTATTTGATTTTTCAGAAATATATTTAATATCTTTTTTTACAAATAAAAAGAATGCTTTGAATAGATTTTAGCTCTAAATTGAAAGCAAAAGCCATTCAATTATTCGCCAAAAGAAAAGAAAGAGAATTGGTTTGTGTGTCGACAGTCTATTCAAAAACTTTAGCTGAAGTCAATATAAGATACTCTGTTTTGGCTCTCCGTTTGGTTTCTCCTTAAAGTCTATTATTAAGAGTTTAAAAAGTGCTGCGAATTTAATATTTGTTGTAATTTATAAGAGAAAATTAGCTTGCACATATTGCTTATATTTCTTTTAAAACATTAATTTTCAAATCAATGTCTCAATAAGTAATAGAAATTAATGACTTCAAAACAAATAATAATTTTATAAAAAATATTTTAAGAGGAATTTCTCATTGGAATGTAAGTTGAATTTTAAAAATTATTGGAATTATCAGAAAATGGACCAAGTTTCATATTTTTTTCTCATCGTTTTAAAAGAAACAATTTATTGCAATCGTTATATGAAATAATGTTAATAATTATTTATAAATATCTTTGAAAATGAGGCCAATATAATGAATAATTGACTTTATTTTCGATCTTTAATTTTACTTTAAATGTGTTTAAGATTTGAAACTCTTTTGAAAGTTTCGGGAAAAGTATTGAAAAGATTTTTAAGTCTCAATTCATGTTTTGTTTGTAAGACAACGAAAAATATAACGAAATGTTAACTGAATTTTGATTGTTTTCCGTTTGAAAGTCAAAGTGTCTGACTTTGACTCTGACTTCGATATGCATTCATTGAAAGTAAGATCAGAGGAAAGACTATTGATTGGCAAAGACTCGCAGCTCTGCAGACAATTATTGGACAAAAAAGGCGATCGAAAGTTAATTTCAGAAACCCTGTGGAGTGGTTTACAAGGAATACCTGCTGTGACCAAAAACACCGGTCATACTATCCATCTATTGAGTGGTGTTTTTGAATTTAGATTCTCTTTCTTTTGTTACTGTTTTTCAATTTTTCTAATGAGTAAAACGTAACTTAAGATACATTGGATTTGAGTTATAGTCAATAATATTTGTATAGAAATCATTAAAGTCCTCCCAAACCAATATATATGTTACGGATCACAAAATTGATTATTCTTTAAGAGGATCCGATTGTCGCCAAACACTGTTTTATTCAAATGAATATCATTTCCAGAATATAAATCAACTTTTTATTAGACATAAAAACAATTAAATTCTATTTTGAAAGTTAGTTGAGTATAATCTTGAATATATCACAAAATTAACTCAATATAATCACAAATTATGAAAATGTTAACAAAACTTAAATGAAAATCTACTGAAATCTACTTATCTTTTGTAAGTTTTTTTAAAAAAATTTATATTTCATAATAACAAAAGTCATTCACTCGTTATAATAGAGAAGTTTCGTAATATTATTAGAGGTATACTGAAGAAAATTAGCAAGTCAAAATTGAAAATTATTTGGATTTTCAAATTTAAATTCCTTAATTGGAAAAAAATTAACTTAAACTCAGATAATTCGAGCAATTATTTTGAGAAAAGTGTTTTTTTAGAAGGAGTCAACCAAACTATCAGAGTTTTAAAGCCATTATCCGACACTTCATATATACATAAAAGAAAGAAAAAAAGATAAAATAAAACTAAATAAGAAAAATGTTTTGAAAGACCTTTTGCTCGAATCAAATAAACAGATATAAGAGAGCGATAATAGAGATAATCATCGAATTTAAACCAAATTTAAAATAATTTTAGTTTTTTTAAAAGACATTCACTTTTTTTACTTCTATTAAACATTAATCCATCAAATGTTAGTATTAAAGGTTAATAATTAATTGATCTAGATCAAAATTTCTTAATAAACTTTATTTCATGTGTTTATTAAAAAGTTTGATTTATTTGTATTGACTGGTCATTCGTGGAAGTGCTCACAATTAACATTCGTGAGAGAAATTCATGTAAAGAATGTGTGCATACATTTTAACGAATAGATATTGTGAAAAGTGATATCGCTATTGGCTTTTGACAGATATTCGCCTTATTATCAGACTCTGGTCTGAATTAAATGCATGAAATTTATTTATTATGGAAGTTATCTGAATTTAATCCTGATCATTTGATCATTTAGATAACTTTTGTTACTTTTGACACTCATCGGCATTACATTCATTGCTATTCAAATGAACAAATTCTTTGAATAAAAAAGAAATTATCTTATCCTGAGTTCGGAGTAAATGAAGAGTTATTTCTTAGAAGCGAATGATAAGTAAAAAAGTGTTTTGAAAATCAATTGCAATCAAATGATTTCAATTTGAAATCTGAAGTGAATTTCAGTTAAAATTTATTCCATCGAATAAATCCATTGAATTGTTAATAAAGAAATAATAAATTCAGTTAATATGAAACATGTTATTTGGATTTCTATCAGTAAAATTATCCGCAATAATGAATGACATTATGATCAACACACAAATCAGTGGTCATATACATGAAGAAAATATATGTCTAGGTAATTTATATATAAATTAAGTTCATTTTTTATTTTGGGTTTCGTTTTTTCTTTATTCCGATAATTTTAAGCATATTTTTATTTCCTATCTGTAATCAAACGTATATTTAGTGAATATATGTGAGTGCAGTCCAATGCAGGTGAATATGTAAAGTGTAGCGCAAAAAACGATTTGTTTTATGGGTTAGGGATGCAATTAAATGCAAAACTTGGGAGGAGGCAGTCGTTTGAACGAAAAAGTGAACTAAACTTAACTAAACACTACTTATTATACCAAAGAAAGAACTAAAGAGCGAAGAGAAAAGAGAAGAGAAGAGGAGAGAGGGAGGGAGAGAGAGAGAGAGAGCCAGCGATCAATCCATTGCAAGTAATAGCGGCTCAAAATAATGGCAATAATGGTGATACCCATCCGAGGGGTACACTATATCGAGTCCCCTATCATCAGTGAGTTCGTTGTGTATGCAATCGCACGTTCCTCAAAATATGTAGAAAATGTCGCAATTATGGCCTTACAATCATCAACAATGACCAGAGTTGGCACCACTACAGCAAAAGCACCGAAATTAGTTGGACTTAACTGTCTTACAAATGTATTGCGAATTCTTCTTTACTCACTTATCATTTAATGATAGTAGAGGTCCATAATTTTAATGTACATTAACTTTAAATTAGCTTAAAATTAAATCCTCTCTTATGGCAGACAAACATAGTTTTGAATATCCATTAGTTTTAAGAAAATTTATTGTTTTTAAATAAAATTTGAATAATGTTTGCAATAAATATCACTTTTGTTAAACCAAACATTTCTTATAAACACAAAATATTTTCATTGTTAAAAGAATTAGGAGACATGAAGTTGATTTAATCTAACCTAGTCATATTCATTTTTGTGGGTTTGGGTAAACTTTAGAAACTTTAGAAGTCTATCACTAGACATAGTTTTCACATAAAAGTAGTGAAATAACGATAAAAAATGCAAAAAAAGTTAAACTCAATTATTATGTGAACATTAAACCTAATCGTAGTCTGAGATGCAGTTTCTAAACAATTGGTAACAAAAGTCGAGCTTAAATCTCACCCCACAGGCGACCGCTTATTCAAAGACCCGATACCATACAAATCCTTATCTATGGAAAAGTTATATAAAATTTCAGCGAAATATCGTTTTATCACTTTTTTTGGGAAAAATCACAAAAAACTTATGATTCACTTCTCATTCACTGCCAATGAATTCATTTCTCATTTATTTGTCTTTTGATTACTTTATGACAAAAATTTTATTTTTAAAGTCTTTAAAATTATTGCTTTAATTATTTTTTCTGAATACTAATGAAAAACAATAGAATTTGTTAACGAGAAGTGAAGACATGAAGAGATCGTTAAACGATTGCTTTAGATGTCAATAACGATAATTATTTTGGGATATTTTCAACAAAATTTAGAATAAATAATGAGAAAAGTCGTTGAATTTCTAACAATTGAATACATTTAAAAACAATGTATACATTAGTTGATAAACACTATCGTTAATATAATTTTTGTGATCTCCTCCCTTGAATACCAATCACTTATAATTTGTGAGCCATAAAGGGCCGAACCTAATGGCACCGGAGTATTGCTACCACATAAGTATATGATAGTTCTCTGGGAAAAAATTCATTTCAAACCTATTATTATTAAAGAAAGGCGGAGAGAATCATATTTGATTGAATGCCTCGAATTACATAATCTATGGATATATAAAAATCATGAGCGCTATATTCCAATACCAACTCTAAGAGTAGTTTCCGGATAAATTATCCCCAAAAAACCAAATCACAGGTGCATTAAAAAAACATTCACAACAACGTATCCCTCATTTGTTTTATGTGAAAAATATACATAACATAAGTCTATGTCATTTTGATGTATCGATTTTTGATTAGAAATTATCTTAGAGTTAGTTAAGATTATCCTCAAATCCATCAAACAATTTATGAAACAAAACATTTTTTTAGCATTTGTTAACATTTGACAAATTTTTTAACAATTAAACCTATTGTTGTTTATTTAATATTCAATTCGTTGTTGTTTTAAGTGTTTTCAAATGAAATTAGACATAAACTATACAATTGTATAATAAATTTAACTTATTCTTCAAATTAGTTTTATTATAGATGTATATAAATGTAATGATAATAATGATGAGCAAGCTCAATTTCAAACAAAGCTCTTAACTACCTATTTTAAGTTTAGTAGTTTTAGTGAATGTATGGCCGTCTGCCCCCTCTGGCCATACATTCGGGTAATAATAGATATAAAACAAAACAAAATGTCAATTGAGTAAAGTGTTGATGAAAACAGTTTTATATTCGAGACTTAACGGAGAAAAAGCAATGAAAGAGAAAATTAGGTAAAGAGGGAGACATCAGAAACAACTGAAAAGAATAATCAGATCCATCGCAGCCGACATTGTTTTGCCTCAAACCTTAAGGAATCGCACGTTAGGCTCATTTCAAGATTTCATTTGACGCCCACAACAAAGAAAAATTTAAACACAGAAGCCATCAAATAAGTTACTCGTTTCAAATTACTTAACACCAATAAACTGAATGAATGAAAACATTTTAGATGTCTTTCCATTCATTAGATTCAACTTAAACTTGAAATCAGGTATTTTAAAGTAAATAACATTTTCTCATATTTTAAATATTTTTTTTTCTTTGAATAATTGAAAACTTTTTTTCTGGGAATTGAATTTCTTGAAATGCTTTTATACTATCAATAATTTATGGGCCAATAATTTATTGGAATAATTCATAAAATCTTTTAAACTATATTTTTCTTATTTTTCAAATGAAAAATAGTTTGGAAAGCATTCATCGATATATCCTTATTTTGTTGATATACTTAATCTGACAGTTTTTAAGATTGTTTTTCCAAACATTTATCATTCGCTAAAATAATGTTTACCGTAAAAACCTAACAAACAAACAGAGAATAATAATTATCGGTAATCAATAGCCGACATAATTCCTATGCTTTTCAACAGTCATTCGTTTTCGGTTACAGTATTTTCAAACTTAAAATCTCTGTTATTAGCGATTAAACAAAATTAAGATTTAGTTGTTTAGGTTATGGACATTGTATTCATTCGGCAAATTTAGAGCACTTATGGCTCAATAGAATTTTAATTTAATTTTCCGATGTTTTCAACCGATGCTTAAAAGCTTAGATAAGAAATGCTTAAATTAAATATAAAAAGTAAAAAATGGTTTTTATTTTAGTAATTAAGAGACAATATAACGAACACAAACTCCAAATTTAATTAAAAAAAATTACGAGTGATTAGACTTTTACTGAAAAAAAAACATGTAATGATATGTTTGTAATGATAGGATAGTATGCAATTTATACTATAAATAAACACATTCCGAGTTTTCCTTCAATTTTTATAGTTTACACAAAATTAAAAAATGATTGTCTTTATATGTCTCTCAACTGATATTATTTTTAAGAATTTATAAGTTATGCAGCGATTCATTGAACCCAAACTAATGGGCGACCAATAAATATTCATTAAAAGAAAAGAATAGACTTTTTGATGACCATAATTGACGGCGGATTCACTTCACTTCAAAATAAAGATGTGCTGATAGTGAGTGACTGAATGAAAGAAAAGTAGAGGGAGAGGGAGGGAAAGATTTTTTAAATGCTTAAAACCGAAAGAAAGCCAGAATAGACGAAAAATAATATTGAAGTTATTCTGTGACACCATTAATGAGTCAAAACTAGTGGAAACCATTAGCTGTGAGTATATTATAAGCGTTAGCCAACCAAAGCCTAAACAATCTCAAAATGTCATTCATTTCAAGATATTTTTCATTCTTTTTTACTTCAGAGCCATAATGTTATGGAAATTATTGTGATTTAAAGGGAAATGTCATCATAAGAGAAGTGTCTCATAGTTTTAGTACATAAACTACTTCTAATCGATTCACATCTTCTGTAACTCATATTAATATTATGATATATATATAAAAGAATGTCAACATTTTTATTCAAAAACAGTTAAAAACTCTGTTTTTTGGCTAAAAAAAGCGATAAGAAGTGTTTATGTCAAAAATGAGGTGAAATATAAACGTATTAGAGATTCGACTAAAGCTAATGAAGAATCAGAGGTTCAGTTCATTGGCCTGACTTTGAATTGCGTTTCGCATAAAATGACCAAAAAAGAGGGATGTTTTCACGGGAAAAGTCAAACTTAAATCTCATAGTTTTAGTGAAGATATAGAGACGTGACGGACAAAACAACATTTAATACAACCAAAACAGAGGCCAAAGAACTCAGAGAAAAGCAGAGAAATGGCACAAAACGGCTCCAAATTGAGATATAAAATACTTGTAATTTTGGAAAAAATCGATTTCATTGAAACCAACAAATGATTTACTGATACTCTTTTGTCTTTCAAATAAATTGGAGAGAAAGAGAGGGGAGAGAAAGAGAGATTCCTGAGAAATGACTGCTGAAAGTAGTGAAATATAGCAATAAGACTCAATAAGACCTACCAGTGTTGTCGGTGTTCCCGCTGGAGAGTCTGTCCGCAACATTTCGATCTTTGTTTTCAATGTATTAATTGGTTTTCGTTGGAATTCAAGTATTCAGAGGAAAGAATTTTATGCACACCTTTTGAACCCAATAATAGTTTTTTGGTTCAATAAAATCTTCATTACATTGCGTTCAAAATTCAGGACTTTTCCGAGTTTTTAATTCATTGAACCGTTTTTTTTAGAATTAAGTGTTTCTCTTCTCTCAACACATAAAATGAAAATTCAATTGAAATATATTTATATAAACGTAACAAAACTTTGTATTTATGGACGAATCGTTTTTTCCGATTAATATATTATTTAATGAATTTTGAGAGGAATTCAATTCTTGTCCAAAATTTTGTTCAAATTTCGTGCGTTTATTAGAGATGACATCAAATGCGTGACACAAATTCAATATTCAACTCGACTTTAAAAATAAAATAAATGATTGCATTTGAAATAAATGAAAACAGAAATGAAAATAAATAAATTAAAACAACTTATTATAACTTATTATAACTAAAGAATTGCAAACAATAAATAGTAATCTCATTGAACTAAAAGCAACAAAATATACAATCAATAGAAGGCATTGAAAGTATAAAAAGAGCAAAACAGCACTTCATAACTAATTCCAATCAATGCTTTTACAATATAAGACAGAGAGGAAGAGAAACGTCTTAGCCCTATGGGATGAGTGATGATGACACCCTATGGGGCCTATGCACGGCCTGTGCCAATATCGCTTGCCCTCTGAATAGCTATGCAGATCTGTCCCATCCACTCATTCCCTGGTAAGGAGGAGCCACTGCTAATGATACTACTATTAACTAAGTTTTGCTCTTAAAGAGTAACTCAAATATGACTCAAATGTATTGCGAATATACGGCAAACATTCAACTCTTATGTGTTTAGGAAATAATATCCACTAAAATACAAATTATATTACATTAGATTACATTCACAAAACACATAATCATTATATCGATATGTCATTCATTTCAATAAAAATTAACAAAAAAAATCAAAATTGTTTGTATCGAAACACAAACAAAAAAATTATTATTTATTTTTTCAAATATGTTTTGATATCATATTTTCAGTTATTTTTATTCTTTTATCAATTTTTAAGTGAAATGTTTATATCTATGAATATATTTTCTAAACTGAAAGTCAACACAATATTCATTTTATTAGTTTTATGAGTATTACCTCCATTTGAAAGTAATAAAACTGAATGCCAATCGTTTGGATGGGTTGGTCTCCACCAGTACTGAGTCAGTTGGAGCACATTCAGGTGTAACTGAAAACATCTAATTTGTTGTACACTTCTGACAATCAGATACTTTCGGAGTAGAGTTCTCTTTAAGTGATCGACCGCTCACTTCAAGGCATAAAAGACGGATTTTTTCACAACAATTTTAAAGTTTTGAACAAATAATTTAAAATTCAGTTTTAGTGTCAGATATTTCACTCCTGATATCAAAGTTTTGCAAAGTTTTTAAATCAAAACAAATAATTGCACTGAAATGTGATTATGAAAATTGATTTCTTTCTTATATAAAATCAAAACATCTTTGGGTCAAACTTTAGAAAAACAGAGGAAAACCTCAAAAAAGTTTTATATTTAACAAACAAACAAAATATGAGAAGTCGTGCGTCGATATTGTGAGTGATGTCAATATGAAAATAATGACAACACATTGAAATGAGTAATATTTTGAGCTGAAGCCAACCTAAGAATCAACAGCATTACATCAACAGATGTATAATCGGACTGTTCTCTGCTATCCTCTATCCTGTTATACTTTATAAGTCGAAGCAATGCCTGCCTCACATCCCGGGGGCACAACAACCTTCTTATCAGCCTTAGAGCTGCTTCGATGCCAACTTATATATTATATACAATTTATAAATCTAAAAGCGGACACTTTTGAATGATAGTGTCAGGTCTTATACAGTTTGTTTGTTAAGAACTCAATACTCGTCCCAATGAGCTGACATACAGTATGTGAACATCACTTTTCTCTTGATTTCTGCAAATTGTTTTACGAATATTCGAATACCATTTCGTTAAATAAGGTTTCGTTTTATATTTATTTTGAATTTATCCCATTTTCTAATTGAACTTCATTTCGACTGTTCTCTCTTTCTCTCTCTTTTTCTCTCTCTCTCTCTTTCTCTCTCTTACTCACTCACTCACTCACTCACTCACTCTTAACCTCTCTTTTGGAGTTTTCATTTATATTGAGAGCAATGAGCGAAACGAATCAAAATTATAAAAATAACTTTCGGTTGAGAAAACATTAGATCAAAGAATACAACAAATTTCAATAAAAATACTCAGAGAGTAAGTCATGCGGACCTTCCACTCAACGAATATATGAGTTCACGAAAGCGAACCGAGTCTTATAATAGGAATATACCAATACTTATTTTACAAACAGAGGGAGTGAGAGAGAGAGAGAGAGAGAGAGAGAGAGAGAGAGAGAGAGAGAGAGAGAAGACGTTATGATAGAAATGGGCAAAAAAGTTAGTCGTCTACATGTATGATATACCTAAGTTTCCGTTTTCTTATCAGAATCCCTTGCGTTCGGGGAACTGAATGAGGGAATGATTTTTTATACAACATAAATGGTCCAGTGTTACAATGATCTGCACGTCTGTATCGGAGGAGTGCTCAATAAATACAAAGACATAATCGACATGTTATGGATGAGACGGAATCATTCACTCAGTCATTTGTGTTATATCGATAGAAACGCATATCTTTTTAGTACTGATTCCCGAACCGATGAAATGTTCAGAATTTTGGTTTAACTACAGATTTCGTACAAACTTTTAGGAGAATTTCCGGATAGAAGTGATTCGTAAAAAACATATAAAAAATATTATATTTTCAGAATATTTTCGGAGTATTATCTCAAAGAGAATTCATTTAAAAAAAACTAAAATTTTGTTAATAATTGAAATGAAAAATACTATTATGAATACTATTATGAATATATTAATGTAAATATGTAAATATCCTTGCTAAAATGCTAAATTAGTAAATAGCAATTCTTAGACTTATGTTTAACGTGCAATGAGTCAAACGGCAGATGTGTTGATAGCATTAGAAAACTAATTGTGTTCGCCATTCGCTGAACGCACACAACAAAACACAAGTGGATTAGATCTTTCGGTTCAGAATAGGAGTCTAACCCAATGGCCAATACCTCTCCATTCAATATCTAAACGGCATTGCATTATGTAATCAGTAAAAAAGTGGCCCATTTTCTACTCTTCGAGTGCAGAGTATTATCGCACAAAATTAGAGATCGCCATCAGATTAGTATTACTCGATTTCAAGCTCTCTATTCCTATAGGAATAGGAATTCAGCGCTCAATATATTAGATGATATTCGCCTCTCAAAGATCAACAAACTTTCGCAAAAAACAGACTTTCATTCAGTTTTTTACGGATCTATTCTTTGAATGAATTTAATCCAAAAATTTGTCGCACTTTTAAGGATGAATCCAAGAACTATTTTACTGATAAAAAAAGCAATAAAAGTCTTCACTCAAAATCAAATACAAATGAATTCATTAAATTCAAAATTATTGCAAAATTTGATTACAAACACGAGTTTAATAATAAATTAAATGCTTTGAAATAATTTAAATTTCACGGAAACTATTCTAATGGTCTCAATATATATAATATAAATAATTTCATATAATTTATAATCAATTAATGGTATAATTAAGTTAACAAGCTCATTTTGAGATTCATAAATTTGTTATTATTTTCATTAATTTCATAATTATTAATATTAATAAATATTCCGATAAACACAATAAAAGTGTTTCAATGAATTATTGAATTATTTGTTAGAAAAATAATAACTCAAAACAATATTTTGGTTATTTATTCCGTAATTATAATTTATGGGTCAAACATTTTTTTAAATGCAAATTGAAATGTCGATCAGTGAGTGCTGTGCTCCCCATGTTATGTGTGTTCTGTTTGTTCATTGTTTACAATAATAAATAATTAGTGTTAACTTATAATTAAAATTTGTTTTTCGTTTCAAATTTGCTGAATATCTCTCCAACGATGAGAAGGCCTTAGATTTTAGTTATTTCGATAAATTATTAAATTAGTCAAAATAATGTTTCTTTGCATTCCATTATTTACCATGAATCATGGTCCATGATACATTCAATACTAATGTTTTCAGAGAACATTTCATTTTAATTAATACATTTTTTTATATTTCAAATAAATCTTTTATTTTATTAATAAATACATAAAATTTTCTTTAAAATTTAGAGTCGAATTCTTTCATTAATTAATAATTTACTCGATAATCATATTTGTTATCTATTTGGATCTATTTGGATATTTCACCTTGGATTGTTTTCCAAAGTTTTAATTAATCAATTAAAGGAGACTTAAAACGACAACTATTTATCTGATAATAACTTACTTCATATTTAGTTATATATTTTGCAATGAATTCATGCAAATTCTGTTTAAAAAAAAAGTAGAAAAAGGGCTCAAAATATTTTAGGCATATTTATAAAAATGATTTATTATATATGACTTATATATAATATATGTATTATTTATTATATATGAGTTTTATTGATATAAGAGAT
>JAQFZL010000054.1:0-28092 GCA_034695685.1 Galumna lanceata
AACAAGTGATGTCCCTATGCTTTCTATCGCTTCATATGTTTGAAAATCTATTTTTAACCTTTAGTTAAGTTTTCAAATAAAACAAGAATTAGTTTTGGATTCAGAGATTTTTCGTATATTTTCTATAATTAGCCGCAAAACTATTATAATAAGGAAGAGAAGACTTAAGTGTCTATTTGTGTTCAGACACAGTCAAGCAGAATATGGAACAGCATATGATATATACAATATTATTATAATAGTTTTCAATAAGTTTTCACTCATTTCATAATAGAATTTATATTAAAAATAGTAGAAATCAATTGCTTTAGAATGTGATGGGTATTAAAGTTTGGATTTTAGTTCAGCAGAATATTATTTGAAAGAATATTCTGTGTTTTTAACTCAATATTGTGATTATGAAAAACTTCACTCAAATCAATGAATCTTTTTATTTGAATATTTATTTGTGTTAAGACATAAAATTCAAAATATTTATCTCTAATTAATTGGTTCTGAATTATGGGTGACTCTGAAGGAGGTTCAGAACAGGATGACGTATCCTTCCTTAGAACGGTATGGTTTTATCAATAAATAAACTTGGCAAAATATATTTCATTTACTTAATATTCTTTTTACTCATTAATGGCTTTTAGTAAATTAATTTTTAAAAAAATTATTTGAAAAATAAAGAGATGTCTTTTAGCTCTAAATTTGCGAAATTCAGCAAAAATTTAGTTTTGATAACATTTTTATTATGCAATGAATTTGATTTAAGATATATTTATTCAATGCTATAAATAATCAAAAAATGACTCAAAAATTTTACAAAATTTCACAGAATATCATATTTATAGACATTTATAAAATAAAATTGATTTTGGCTTAAGTTTAGATAATTTATGTAAAAATTAATAATTATCTTAACAAAATGAGCAAGTTCATTAATTCATAAAAAATTAAACAAAATAAGCAAGGTTGTAATTCAGCAGACAAACTAAACTAACTATTATTTAAATGTAATAATAATTAGAGTTTTAAAAATGGAAAGAATAGTGAAGTAAAGCCTCTTTTGTTTGAAAGGACGATATGGTGTGTTTGCAGCATGGTGCTACTGGCAATCGGGTCTGTTTGGCAGCGGAGGGTTTTGGTAACCGACACTGTTTTCTTGAGAACATCGCCGACAAAAACCTTCCGCCAGAAATGAATTCTTGTGTGTTTGTCATCGAACAGGCGTTATCTGTTCGGGCCCTCCAGGAAATGGTTACGGCAGAGGCCGCCAGTGAAGGCGGAGAAGAAGAAAAGAAGTCTGGAGGGGGTGGCGGTCACCGAACACTTCTTTACGGTCATGCTGTGCTCCTAAGACATGGTCATTCCAATATGTATTTGGCCTGTCTCTCAACCAGCTCCTCAAATGACAAGCTAGCATTCGATGTAGGTCTCCAAGAAAATAGCCAAGGTGAGGCATGCTGGTGGACTATTCACCCAGCATCCAAACAGAGGTCAGAGGGAGAAAAAGTGAGAGTGGGTGACGACTTAATCCTGGTCTCTGTGGCCACTGAGAGATATCTCGTAAGTAAAGCTTTAATAATAGAAAACCATTTAATTGAGTAAAAAGCGGTTCATTTATTTCACTTAAAATTCCAATTGTTTTATGAAGTATTGAAGAAGTGCTGAAGAAGTGCATCAAATGTTGGAAACGATTCAAAAATTTAATGAATAATTAGATAATATGTTAGTAGTAGTAAAAGTCAAGGCTATACACTCTTTGATTGATTACATTTGAGTTTATATAAACTTTACCGGATTAAACAAAACCCGATTAAATACAATTAATCATTAAATGGTAATAGAGTTTGTGGACAACAATTTTCATTATAATCGATCAACTTTTATGCCCAAACAGTGAACTGTTTCTCTCACTTCTGACTCATTGACAACAAAATTATCTTAATTTTAAAACAGTTTTAATTCAATCAACAAAACAATTAAATTCACTTAACATTTTAGAAATGGTTTAAACAGTATTTAAAACTTAGAAATATTTAATAAAATAATTAAAAAAATGTTTTAATGACTAAAATTAAGTGAATTTTATGAAAGGCTTTCAATAAAATTTAAAGTTTAAATGTTTTAAAATTAATGAAAATGTGTGGACTTATAGCACACGGCAGTGGAGTCGGAAAAGTCTATAGTGAACGCCAGTTTCCATCAGACCCACTGGTCAATCGCCCCCTTCGGAACGGGTGCCTCCCGTGTCAAGAATGTCGGCTTTGTCTTCGGTGGGGAAGTGTTGCGTTTCTTCCACGGCGGCGATGAATGCCTTACAGTACCGGCCAATTGGTCAGACACTCCCGAACAGAATACCGTTGTCTATGAGGGCGGAGCTGTGTTTAGTCAGGCCAGGAGTCTGTGGCGCTTGGATTTGGTCAGAACCAAGTGGTAAGTCATTACTAAATGGTTATCGAAATAATGGCTTTTCTTTTCTTATGATTTTTCAAATAAAAACTAATTAATTATAATTTGAACTTAAGGTCCGGCGGTTTCATAAACTGGGGCTACCCTTTGCGTATACATCATATAACAACCGGTCGCTATTTAGGCATAAATGAAAACCGAGAGATATGTCTTTTAGCACAAGACTCGGCAACTGTAGAAAACACAGCCTTTTGTTTGCGACCCAATAAAGACGATAAGAAAATAGTTTTGGATGAAAAAGAAGAGGAAGTACTGGGATCTGCTCTCGTTAAATATGGCGATACAACTGTTTATTTGCAACATTTAGAGACTGGCCTTTGGCTCAGTTATAGGACTTATGAAACTAAGAAAAAAGGTGTCGGAAAAGTTGAGGAAAAACAGGTATTAATTTTTTATTATAAAAGTATCCCTTTCTTTGTAATTAATTCAATGATCATTAAAAGGCAATTATGTCAGAAGAGGGCAAAATGGATGACGGATTAGAGTTTAGCCGATCTCAAGAGGAAGAGGCGAAAACGGCTCGAGTCATCCGGAAGTGCGGCAAACAGTTTAATAGATTTATAACAAAATTGGATTCATTGCACTCTTCGAGAGCCACATCTAGGATTGGTCACCATGGTGGCTCAAGAAGTGGAACCTCCAGTCCTACTGTTCAGACCCCTCAGAGTCCAACTCCCAGTCCGACTCCAACTCTAAGTTAGAAAATTATTAAATTGATAAGTGTTTGAGTTTTAATATTTCTATTTAGCAGTGGTTCCACTTTTCACAAATACAGACCAACAGGAAATGGTTATGACTTTAGAAGATTTAATCAATTATTTCGCACAACCAGAAGATGATTGTGATCACGAAGAGAGACAGAATAAGCTAAAGGCTCTGCGCAATAGACAAGATCTGTTCCAAGAGGAAGGAATTTTGAATCTGATTCTGGAAGCGATCGACAAAATTAATGTTATTTCAACTCAGGGTTTATTAGTGGCGCTGATCGGCGAAGAAAGCAGTTCCAATTGGGACGCCATAACCAGTTATTTGTATCAATTATTGGCGGCTGTAATCAAAGGCAATCACACGAATTGTGCGCATTTCGCACAATCCCATCGACTCGATTGGCTTTTCTCTTCCCTGTCTTCACAACAGGCCAGTGAAGGCACAGGAATGTTAGATGTATTGCATTGTGTGCTCATAGACTCTCCCGAAGCTTTAAATATGATGAAAGACACTCACATTAAAGTCATAATAAGTTTATTGGAAAAACACGGTCGCGATCCTAAAGTATTGGACGTTCTGTGCTCTCTATGTGTTGGTAATGGAGTGGCCGTAAGTATTGTCTGAAAGTTTATCCCATCTTTAATCTAACCCCCTTGCTCAATTACTCTTTATGTTAGCTTGCATTCCAATACTTGCTAATTATATCCATTTAAAAGTTGTTTGAGAATCCGAAGAATTTCCACCTTGGTGATTGCTTAGCTATCACTGGTTTGCCTACTTTTTTGTTAATGTTTTTATTTTGTTTGAAATGATGTTTAGGTGCGATCGTCACAGAATAACATCTGCGATAATCTTCTTCCGAGTCGTAACCTCTTATTGCAGACCCGTTTAATAGATCAGGTGTCGTCTATGCGGCCAAACATATATATCGGGAAAGTCGATCGATCAACGATGTATAGGCGATGGTATTATGAAGTGATTATCGATCACATAGAGGTAGTCACCCATTTAGAGCCGCACTTTCGGGTCGGTTGGGCTAATACTAAAGGTATTGAATTATTAAATGATTTCATTACTTAATAATAATTATCATGATTTTAGGTTATGTTCCGTATCCCAGCGGTGGCTCCAAATGGGGCGGTAATGGAGTTGGAGATGACGTTTATTCGTTTGGTTTTGACGGGGCAGACATATGGAACTCCGGTCGACCAAACTTTGTACGAACTGTTTCGGATGACCAGCCATTCCTTTTGAAGAACGATGTGATCGGATGTATATTAGATCTAAACATACCTTTAATAACATTCACAGTAAATGGAATACCAATCAGAGGCTGTTTTAAGAACTTTAACACCGATGGGATGTTTCATCCAGTCATTAGTTTTAGTGCAAAATATTCTTGTCGTTTCCTATTTGGTGGTGATCAGGGAAGGCTCAAGTTTGGACCACCTCAGGGACACTCACCCATTGTTCATACTCTTCTTCCAATGCAAACGCTTATCGTTGAGCCCTGTTTTCAATTCGGAGAAATGGCTAAAGGTTTTCATAATTAAAGTTTTATTATTTTTGTAATCAATTTTTATTTATAGGAGTGATGTTCGGTCCGTGCAATCAGAATGTGTCTGAAGCAGCGTTTGTGCCGCACCCGGTCGAAACCAAGGATATAAATTTGCCTCAATTCATAGAAAGTGTTGTCGACAAATTGGCTGAAAATATACATGAAATTTGGGCGATGAATAAAATCAATGCTGAGTGGATTTATGGCGAAATAAGAGATGATATTAACAAAAGACATCCCTGTTTGACATCTTTTGAAAGACTACCCATCTCTGAGAAAAAATATGACACAAACCTCGCACTGCAAACACTTAAAACAATTATGGCTTTGGGTTTGTATTTAGTTTTCAATTGACATTTGTTTCAAGTGTTTAATCGTTTATAAGGCTATCGAATAATTATCGATAAACAGCCGACGCGTATAAAGTCTATCCGTTTGCCAAACGATCCATACCTGCAGTCAAATGGCTATAAACCCGCGCCATTAGATCTCTCACAGATTCAATTAAATCCAAAATTAGTGACTTTAGTTGAATTGTTGGCTGAAAACACACATAATGTTTGGTCGGGCGAACGCATAGCTCAGGGCTGGACATATGGTCAAAATGAAGATCATTTAAGTCGAAGAAGTCCACATCTGGTCCCTTACAAACTGGTCGATGAACTCATTAAGAAGGCTAATGTCGACACCGCCTCTGAAACTGTATTTAAATATTTTTGTCTAAATAGAAATAATATTTATTTTTTCATTCAAAGGTGAGGACATTAATAGCTTATAGCTATAATCTGGAGGCGCCCACCGGTGACGCGGCCGCTGACTCACAGTCACAACAAAGTAAAGACTCTATTGAAAGATGTGATTTCAGGAGTTATAGAGCAGAAAAGACTTATGCGGTCACATCTGGCAAATGGTATTTCGAGATAGAAATACAAACTTCAGGTCCGATACGTATCGGATGGGCCACCACTTCCTTCTCACCTTCTTTTGAATTGGGAGGTGAAGAACACTCGTTTGCTTTTGACTGTTGTAATGCTCATAAAGCCAATGGAAATTTAATCGAATCGTTTGGAAAACCGGTTTGAAATTTATTTAATATAATGTAATTAATCTAAATTTTTATTTATAAAATTCAGGCACAGGTCGGGGATATCATCGGTTGTATGCTAGACCTCGAAGACAAGACAATTGGTTTCAGTCTGAATGGAGAACTGCTTTTAGACAGTGTTGGAGGGGAATCGGCTTTTGTTGAAATACCATCTCCAGATTTGGGCGGATATATTCCGGCCTTTACTCTTGGAAATGATCAGAGAATAAGACTTATGTTCGGTCAAGACATTAATGCACTTAAATATTTCACTCTCTGCGGACTTCAGGTTTTAAGTAAATAGTTATTCATAATATTAATTATCTTTGATTCCGACAGGAAGGGTATCAACCATTCTGTGTGAATATGAATAGAAATATGACGTTTTGGTACAATAAAGACGAACCCGTTTTTGTTGATGTGATGGAAGAGTCACAGATAGAAGTAATCAGAATTCCTGCGGGAAGTGATTCCTCGCCAGCGCTCAAAATTGTTCATAAGTTGTTTGAGACTCAAGAGAAGGCGTGTTGGGAATTCATTAGACTATCCCTTCCCGTCACATGTAATGATGATTTCATCGATGAATTAGAGAAGAGCACGCGATGGGAAGAAGTTAAACGTCGCACCCGAAGGAATAAAACAGAGCAAGGATATGGTCACTCAGCACAACTCGAAAAACATATGCTTCAGTCCGGTAGCCTTTCCTCAAATGTTTTAGTTTGTAATTCAAATATATTATTATATCAAAGGTTTTTCGATATCTGATGTCAAAGACCTTCAGCGGACATACTCTGATGGCGAAGGAGAAGATGGCGGCGAAACACCAACTCCTCAGCCAATGGGTAATCAGTCGCCGTGGGGTCAACGAAAACACGGATCGCTCACCAAAACCAAATCATTTGATAACGAGTTGAAAGTGCCGACAATGTTCGAGGCACGAAATATGATGACCGCCACCAACAAACGAACCGGAAGTATGGATGCGCTCAACAAACTAAAGGGTCAGTCAGAACCGACGGAAGCCGACAGAAAAATGAGAAGTAAGTCTCCCTTCAAGTTTTTCAGCAAAAAAGACGAACAAAAAGCAAAACCAAAAAAAGTTGGCGGAAGAGCTGCTGAGACCGGAATGGATGGTCTAATGCCACCAACAATAGCTATAAGTAATGCCTCATTTAGAGGTGTGTCGTCGCCATTTCAAAATCTGTCGACTTCTAATCCATTTCTTGCCGGCGCCGGAACTCCAAACAATAGAAGACCAACACTACCAGCAAACTTGGGTTCGCGTCGCGGGTCAAGAGCTAAGATCGATACCGATTTGTTGCCGGACGAGTCTAATGATATGCTCGACAATTCAGTCTTAGATTTAGTCGATGAGTATTTCTATGGGGTTCGTATATTCCCCGGTCAGGACCCGTCTCATGTATACTGTGGTTGGGTTACGGCTAACTTCAAACATTATGACAAAACTTTCGACGCATCAAAAACAAGAAAAGTAACTCTTCAGGTGTGGGCAGAAGACGGACAGCTCTCAGACTTTTTCGATCGACACAACTCTTATGTATTGAACGCCGGAGATCTTTATGCAGAGGTTCATAAGGATGAAGCCATGCAGGGCTCCCGTTCTAATCAGGGTATGTCTCTATCTCTTATTGAATTTGAAAATTAGGTTTCATTAATTGATGTTTTAATGAGTTAGGAATGTTTGTGGGCTGTCATGTGGACACCGCTACCGGTATTCTCACTTTTACTGCTGATGGAAAGTTGACAAAACATAAGTTCCGAATAGAACCGGGAATTAAGTTATTCCCAGCAATTATTTTTGAAGCCACTAGTAAAGAGTGTCTTCAATTTGAGTTAGGACGCACTCCCACTACACTTCCTCTTTCGGCAGCCATTCTTAAGACAAGTGGAAAGCATTTGGTACCTCAGTGTCCGCCCAGACTTAAAGTACAATCTCTTCAGGCATATCAATGGTCACGAGTTCCCAATCAATCCCTTAAACCTCATGCATTGAAACTCTCTGAAATCCGTGGCTGGTCTATGCTGTGCGAAGATCCAGTCTCACAGTTAGTGGTACACATCCCTGAAGAGGACAGAAGTATAGACATACTAGAACTAATAGAATGTGAAAGACTTTTGCAATTTCACGCCCACACACTCGGACTGTACGGCGCTCTATGTTTTCAGGGTTTGTCTTCTTTAGTGTTAATTATTTTCTGATTGAAGTGATTCTGCTTTGAGAACAGGTAATAATAGGGCCGCACATATTATCTGTGGACACGTCGACGAAAAACAACTTATGTATGCAATAGAATCTCAATATATGTCTGGCCCTTTGAGGACAGGTTTCGCTGATATATTGATTGCCTTTCATCTTGAAGTTCATGCAAATGCAAGAGGTCTCACCCAAAATGAGTTTATTGTTCCGATCAACGATAGTCTTAAAAAGTTATATCAAAATGAAGCGATGGTTCACTCTATCTCTTCATTGGAATGCGTTTCTATCAGACCAGTGATGAAAATGTCTGAAAGAGTCGATAAAATTGATTCAATAAAAGACATTTCAAGTCCATACTTTCCGGTGGATATTCTCAAACAGTTCGTTATGGAAGCTTTGGACGACGCCGTCAAGAAAGGCAACCGACCCAATAGGGATCCTATCGGGGGTTCCAACGAGAATCTGTTTGTTCCTCTCATCAAATTAGCGGATAAACTGCTATTAATCGGATGTATCACTGATCAGGACTTGGAATGGATTCTAATTCTTATCGATCCGGAAACGTTTGACGCGGACTATGATTTTAATGCAGAGCCCAGAATGAAAGGTTTAATGCAAATGGGTTTAGACGAAGGCGTCAAACTTGAAATGTGTCACATTCTTCATCATTTACTCGATTTACAGCTCAGACATAGAGTAGAGTCGATAATCTCCTTTAGTAGTAATTATGTCGGAGAACTACAGTCGGATCAGTTGAGACGTTATATTGAGATCAAACAGGAAGATCTTCCGGCAGCCGTCGCCGCTAAAAAGACACGAGAGTTCCGGTGCTCACCACAAGATCAGATGAAGTCTATTCTTAACTTCAAAGAAATGGAAGAGGACTCTGATGGAAGTCTTTGTGGCGAAGAGATTAGAGAAAAACTGTTCGCTTTTCATAACAAACAAATGAGTAGAATAAAAGTGGCCACAGAAGAAGAATCAGATGACAAAAGTGTTGATTCTGGTATTGGAGAAGAGGAAGAGAAGAAGTCGTGGTCTAACAAAATCTTTTCAATTGTTAAAAGTGTTAAATCTATTGGACATAAGGTTTGCGATAAAAAATGTTTTTCTTTAAAAATATTTAATTTATTGATAATCACAGGAAGAGATGACTCCCGAAGAAGAGAAGCCTCCGCCTGAAGATGTGTTAACTAAAAAGATTGTGTCGACTGTTGTAAAGTGGGCTCAGGAGTCAGAGATTGAAAACAGAGAACTAATTCGACAAATGTTTCATTTATTATTGAGATGTTATAATGGGATCGGAATACTTATGGATGCACTTCAACAGACTTATGTTATCAGTAATAAGTCGACGGCAGACGTCGAACAGTTTGTTTTACATTTAAATAAAGTCAGGGCTCTCTTACCAGGTATTGGACTATCATTAGTCTTATTCTGATCTCTATTTGAAATAAACAGTACAAATGGGTCCGGACGAAGAACAGGTTATGCGTCACTCACTTTGGGTTATGGTTAACAATAGAGTCTTCTTCCAACATCCAGACTTGATTCGCATTCTTCGAGTGCACGAGAATGTGATGGATGTTATGATGAATACTTTGGGCAAACAAAAGGCTCACTCAGAGGAGAAACTCTCTGATACTTCAGAAATGATAGTCGCCTGTTGTCGGTTCCTCTGCTTTTTCTGTCGGTCGGGTCGTGTCAATCAGAAAGCAATGTTTGATCACTTGAACTTCTTGTTAGAGCACTCGAATATACTATTATCCAGACCATCACTTCGCGGAACCGCTCCACTGGATGTCGCCTATTCCTCACTTATGGAAAATTCAGAACTAGCTTTGGCTCTAAGAGAGCATTACCTCGAAAAGATTGCCATTTATTTATCGCGTTGTGGTTTGCAGTCAAATCAAGAACTTATAGACAAGGGTTATCCAGATGTAGGCTGGGATCCCGTCGAAGGCGAACGATATCTGGATTTCCTTCGATTCTGTGTTTGGGTTAACGGAGAGTCCGTCGAAGAGAACTCCAATCTTGTCATCAGATTATTAATTCGAAGACCTGAATGCTTGGGTCCGGCTCTTAGAGGTGAAGGTACTGGACTTTTGGCTGCAATTAAGGATTCGATCAAAATGTCGGATAAGATAACTACTGAAAGAGAACAAAAGATAGCCAGAGGTGAGGCTCAAGAGGACGACGAAGACTATATAGATATGGGAGCAGCAATTCTCAGCTTCTATTGTGCACTCGTCGACCTCTTGGGTCGGTGCGCACCTGAAGCCACGACTATAGCTCTGGGCAAAAATGAATGCATTCGTGCGCGCGCTATACTGCGGTCACTCGTCCCTATGGATGACTTGGAAGGCGTTCTTTCTCTCCGATTCTCACTTCAATCCTGTGCCAAATCAGGTAATTATTTAATGTCTTTTCAAAATTTCATTTTTATTTTGATTTGAAGGGAAGTCCGATATGCCTACCAGTCTATTGCCGGGCCATAAGCAGTCAATAGTTCTGTTTTTGGAACGGGTCTATGGAATTGAAAGTCAGGAGATATTCTTCCGTCTTTTGGAAGAAGGGTTTCTGCCTGACTTGAGAGCGGCCACAATGTTGGAGACCATCGACGGCGGAGAGAGTGAAATGTCATTGGCTTTGAATCGATATTTAGGGAATGCAGTGCTTCCACTTCTTATCAAACACTGTCACTTCTTCACGAATGCTGACAATTGGGCTAATCTTTTGGACGCGACTCTACACACAGTATATCGTTTGGCAAAAGTTAAAACTTTGACTAAAGGACAGCGCGAATGTGTTTCGGATTTTCTCGTAATTATTAAATTTAAATTAACTTAAAATTTACAAAATAATTAAATATTAGGTGAGTCTAACGCGAGAAATGCAGCCCTCAATGCTTTTGAGACTTCTTCGCAAACTATGTAATGATGTGTCCGTTAAGACTGAATACACAACCGTTGCCTTAAGATTACTGACTCTACATTACGAAAGATGTACTAGATACTATTCCACTGGACAGGGTTCTTATGGAACGGCTTCTGAGGAAGAGCGAAGATTAACTATGGTTTTGTTTAGCAATATATTTGACTCATTGGCCAAAATGGAGTACGACCCCGACCTCTTCACTCAGTCTCTTCCCTGTTTGACAGCCATTGCGGCCGCACTTCCACCCGACTATTCTCTTACAAATTCTAATTTTGATGATATTATCAACAAAAATGGTATTAATTGATGGAAACTTTTATTTTTGAACTCGTTTTTGGAGTAATTCATTATTTGGACCGACAGGTGCGAGCGATGGCCCATACGTTCCGGAACCGGTCAACATATTAGGCGTCAATTTATCGACAGATTTGTTTAATTTAGTGCAGAAGTTTTCAGAGCACTATCACGACGCCTGGGCTTCACGTAAATTCGAAAATGGGTGGCAGTTCGGCGAACAGTGGGTCTACAGGAAAACTCATCCCAGACTCAAACCCTACCACTTGTTGTCAGACAGAGAGAAAGAACGTTATAAAGAGCCGATCAGAGACGCACTCAAAGCACTCATTGCTTTGGGATATAAAGTAATTCCTTTTAATTTTTATAAATTCTGTGCTAAATGTTGAATAATAGGTGGAACAGTCAGAGGGAGGACAGGGAACACTTCAAAGACAGACTTCACGAATGGATTTAGCGAATCAGTCCATTTCAATACAAGATTATAACCCACAGCCGGTGGATATGGCAAACCTAACTCTCAGCAGAGATATGCAAACAATGGGTGAACGATTGGCTGAGAACGCACACGACATGTGGGCCAAGTCAGCCAAAGAGGAAAGCGAAGCACTCGGAGGTTGTATTCATCCACAAATGGTTAGCATATATTGAATTTTGAAATTTTTAATTAATTAATTAATTACTAATTATAAGGTTCCGTACGATTTGTTGACTGATAGAGAAAAGAAGAAGAATAGGGAGCGCTCACAGGAATTGCTTAAATTCTTACAATTCGAAGGATTTAAAGTATTTCGGTATTTATTTATCCATTGTTTGACAAATCATTACTTTTGTGTTGATTTTCTTAATTTATTTGAAATTTATATGAATTTTTTTATTTTATTTGAATTATATTTTTTTTAAGAAAATAGTTTTAAAGTTTAGTTTTTGACTTTTCTTATGAATTTTTGTCTCTTTTCTATTTCTCTCTTTCACTGTTGTGTTTCCGTTGTGTCCACCCTTTCCTTTAAAAATATAAAATTTTCCGCTAAATTAACATTAAATTATTACGCCTTTTGTCGAATTAATAATAAAACCTAAAACCAGTGTTGATAACATTCCCTCCAATGGTTTAAGTATGAGAATTGGTTCAATCAATGTCGACGGTTCTGGTCTAACACAACCAATAACTGAATGCCGGTTCGCGTCTTCGCTTTTGGAAAAAATTTTACATTATTTAGACATCGCATCAATGAGTCTGAAATTACTGAAGCCATCATCGAATCACTCCCGAAGAATGACATTCAAACAGTCCTCACGAGATGTTAAATTCTTTAGTAAAGTTGTTCTGCCATTAATGGAAAAGTACTTCACAGCACAGAAGACATTCTTTTTGACATCAATGACAGCAACGGCTGCATCTCCTGTAGTCAATGTCGGCATCGCAACCGTTCGGGAAAAAGAATTGGTTGCGAACCTCTTCTGCAAATTAGCGGCTTTTCTTCGTTCAAAGTTGTCTGTGATTGGAGTCGACGCTAAAATATCTGTCCGATGTCTTCAGGTGTGCTATCGTCACAAATAATTAGTTTATTTATCCTTTTCTCTAACTCTTATTAGGTTCTGATTCAAGCGACTGACGCTAAAACTATAGTGAAGTTCTCTCCCGATTTCGTGAAGACCTCGATGTTAACTTTCTTCAATCACGCGGCCGATGATCTCTCAATGTGTGTGTTTAACCTCCAAAATGCGCGTTTCTGTCACATTAGAGGGACGACTATGAAGACATCCTCTTCACTGAATTATATACAATTAGTTTTGTTACCTGTGCTCACATCACTCTTCGATCATTTGGCTGCCAATGACTTTGGATTTGATCTATTACTGGATGACATTCAAGTGGCCTCTTATAAAATATTGAACTCTCTCTACACTTTGGGTACGAAACACAATGACCTGACTTTGGGTCGAAAATTCATTAAAACAGAACTGGATAGACATCGCTCTCAAATTGGTTTGTTTTGATTTTCATCTGAATTAAATAAATTATTAGTTCTTAATTAACTTGTATTTAGGTAACTGTTTGGGAGCTTTTGCTTCAACATTTCCGGTGGCCTTTTTGGAACCACATCTCAATAAACACAACAAATTTTGTATTCATGGAAAGTCTGAAGAGCACTCACTCGAAGCTCAGACTGTTTTATCAGAATTGGACGCATCGATGCCAACACTCGACGATTTGATGGCACTCATCGACAAATTTGTCAACTCTTCCACCAAATACACTGCAGAGCCGCACACTATTGATGTGATTCTTCCGATGCTGACCAGTTATTTGCCCTTTTGGTGGTCACAGGGACCCGACAATGTTAATGTGACAGGTGAAAATCATGTGACCATGGTAACAGATGAACACTTGAATAATTTATTGAAGAATGTTTTGAATTTGATCCGTAACCACATTGGAATCGGTGGCTCACCATGGATGATTACCATTGCCGGACACGCCGGACAGATAATCATCAACTCTTCGGAAGAGCTCCTCATTGATCCAGTGATGCCTTTGGCGCAGAAGATCTGTAGTAGAGCTGAGGCCGCATATCATAGAGAAGATATGATGAGAGGTTACCTCAAGTCCTCCACTGAAGACACTTCTTCTGTCGAAACTGAATTACAAGAAGAGTTCGCTCTTTTGGCGAGAGATGTGTACGCCTTTTATCCACTTCTAATCAAATACGTCGACATTCAAAAAGGTTTGATTTAATAATTCATTTAAATTTACTTAATTTTTACAATATTTTAGGTCATTGGCTGAAGAATAACATACCGGAAGCCCATAAAGTGTATCACAATGTGGCCACAATTTTCGACATTTGGTCAAAATCACAGTTCTTTAGACGTGAGGAACAGAATTTTATATCACAGAATGAAATCGATAATATGGCGCTAATTATGCCCTCATCGGGAAGAGGCGGTCGCGTCACCGCTTCTAAAGCTGACGGTTCACAAACACAGTCTTCCAAAAAAGTAATGATTTTTAAATAATTTTATGAATTTTTGCTTTTTTTTAATAATTCGAATAACTTTTAGGTTAAGAAGAAAAGGGATGGAAAACGAGATAAAGATAAGGAACTGGCGGCCAGTCTTATGGTTGCCTGTCTTAAAAGACTACTACCGGTTGGCCTCAATTTGTTTGGCGGTCGGGAACAAGAGTTAGTACAACATGCAAAAGAAAAATTCCTGAAACGGAAAGAGGAGACGGATATCTTTGATTACGTTAAGATTCAACTAACACTTCCTGATAAGATTGATCCGAGCGATGACATGTCGTGGCAGCACTACCTCTATAGCAAACTGGGCAGCAAAAAGCCTATTATGGGCAATGAATTGGCAATCGTTGAAAAACAATCAAAGGATTCTCATTTGGCGGCGGATCAACTCGTAGAACGTATCATAGAAATGGCAAAAGTCTTGTATGGATTACATATGGTATTCATGTTTTGAATTCATTTCGATATATACCTTATTTTCTAATGTTTTATAATTGTTTGAATTGTGTTCTTTTGGTTAATGGATTGTGTTTTATATTAAGATGGATCACCCGTCGGGTCAGTCCAAAGGCGTTTACAGGAGTTGTGTTTCCAGTCAGAGAAAGAGGGCTGTCATCGCATGCTTTCGCATGATTTCCCTTCACTCTCTTCCCAGGTATTGCTCGGATCAACATTTTAATCAACAGAATTGTTCGTCGAACTGCACTCAATCTTTGTCTAGATTTGCACAAATAGTTTAATTGGGTTTATATTTGCAATTCTTAGTAATTTCTTGAAAACAAAACCTAAACCTTTTGGATTAAAATATTTATTCTAATGAATCATTAGTAATGATTGAAAACAAATAGCAATCCCTTAGTTTTGATGGCTTTTTGAGCAAAAAAATCAATAATTATATAAGAAAAAACATAATTTGGTTAACATTCTTAACACGAATAGGGACTCAAATTTTCGTTTAATAAACAATGGAAACGTGTTATGGTTTCCTTCAATAAGAAAAGAACGGCCATTAACTGCTTATTCAGTGCTCCCTATTATTCATTGAAAAGGTTTGACCACTAATTCTCAGAAATTTATTTTCAATTAAACCCAACTTTTTCTACGAAATATAGAATTTTATAGCCGTAACTTAAAATCAATTTTTTTATTACTATTCAATTGATTTAATGAGTTATCATTTGTTAGACACCGAGCGATGAATATCTTCTTAAAGACTTACTCAGATATGTGGCTCATAGAGGAAAATGTAGGCCACGAAAAGCTTATTGAAGATAATACCGAGTCTTTCGAAGAGGCAGAAAAGAAGACCGAAGAGGAAGATAATGTAAAGCCGGATCCAATTAATCAATTGGTGACAGCATTCTCGAGAGCCGCCACCACAGAGCACGGCGGAGCTATGAAAGAGGATAGTCTTTATATGGATTATGCGTTCATATTTATTCAAAGCAATGGTGGCGCCGAAGAAGAAGAGGAAGAAGAAGAAGGGGGCGATGAAGAGGGCCCTTCCATTCATGAACAAGAAATGGAGAAACAGAAGCTACTCTTTCAACAGAAAAAACTGTCGGACAGAGGAGTGGCAGAAATGATACTTTTATACATAAGTGCCTGTCGTGGAATTCAGACTCATATGACGCTAAAGACACTGAAATTAGGGATATCTATACTGAAAGGCGGAAACGTTGACGTCCAGATGCGAATGTTGAAACATCTTAAGGAGAAGAAAGACGTCGGCTTTTTCGTATCCATCGCTGGTTTGATGAACTCCTGTTCTGTTCTCGATTTGGACGCTTTTGAACGCAATCAGAAGGCAGAAGGTCTGGGAGTGGGCGCTGAAGGAACTGCTGGAGAGAAGAATATGCACGACTCAGAGTTTACATGTGCCATCTTCAGATTTATTCAACTCCTATGCGAAGGCCATAATCTTGAGTTCCAAAATTATCTGAGAACTCAGGCGGGAAATACTACTACTGTTAATGTTGTGATCGCAACAGTAGACTATTTGCTTCGACTCCAGGAATCGATTATGGATTTCTATTGGCACTACTCTAGTAAAGAAGTTATCGATCAGTCAGGAAAAGACAATTTTGTTAAGGCTATCACTGTTGCCAAACAAGTAATGTATTCGTTGCCAACTCTTCTTAATTATCTAACGATTTAACTGCACAGGTATTCAGTACATTGACTGAATCAATTCAGGGTCCTTGCTCTATGAATCAACAGGCATTAGCCCACTCACGTCTATGGGATGCCGTCGGAGGCTTTATGTTCCTGTTCGCTCACATGCAGGACAAGCTCTCGAAGAATTCCTCTCAATTGGATCTGTTGTGGGAATTACTGGATCTTCAAAAGGAAATGGTTATTATGATGTTATCAATGCTTGAGGGAAATGTCATGAATGGCACGATTGGCAAACAAATGGTTGACACTCTTGTCGAGAGCGCGGCTAATGTTGAGGTAAAAATTATTTAAATTCAATAATTTTGAAGACAAAAATCAATTATAAATTCAATTCAATCAACAGATGATTCTTAAGTTCTTTGATATGTTCTTAAAACTTAAAGAAGTGATATCTTCGACAGCAATGCAGGTATTCTTCCTGTTATTCAATAGAATTTGAAAAGAATTAATACATTATAATAAAATCAGGAAATCGACAAACGAAACATCGGTTGGATTAATGCAAAGGACTTTCAAAAAGTAATGGAAGTGCAAAAGATTTACATACCGGAAGAGATCCAGTATTTGATGTCTTGCTGTGAACCCAATCACGACGGACTCATAGATTATCGGGAATTCACGGAACGATTCCACGAACCCGCAAAAGAGATTGGCTTTAATTTAGTAGTACTTCTCACTAATTTGTCAGAACATATGACGAGTGATCCGCGTCTGCAGCGTTTCTTAGAGACCGCCAGTTCTGTACTCAACTATTTTGAAAACTTTTTGGGTCGAATAGAAATCATGGGTTCTTCCAAACGTATAGAAAGAGTCTATTTTGAGATTAAAGAGGAGACTATCAATCAATGGGAGAAACCGCAGATCAAAGAATCGAAGAGAGCCTTCTTTTACTCAATTGTCACCGAAGGCGGAGATAAAGAAAAATTGGAGGCTTTTGTGAACTTCTGTGAAGACGCCATCTTTGAGATGCAACATGCTAGTAGTATATCTATGGAAGACGAGGAAGAACCCACTAAAGCCGGTAATACCATACCTTGGTTTGTTTTACTTCATTTTATTTGTCTTTTAGGTGATTATCCCTATCCGGGAAGTGAAGAGGAACCGACATCTGCTTTAGAACCCATCAAAAATGTCTTCCGATATATTTGGATGAAAATCTGTAAATTGTTTTCATACTTAACTCCGGCGAACATCAGAAAACAATGGCATTCCCTCAAAGAAAAGACGTTTTTTGAACTATTTATTGGTTTCTTCAAATTGACGTTCGGGTCATTCTTTTTGGGCGGTTATACCGTTTATCACATCAATAAATGTATCTTCAAATTCATTCTTAAACTGATGACCGGTGAACCTATTGCTGGAACTGTTGAAGAAGAAGAATCTGATGAGAAAGCAATAGTTCCGATGGGTTCCCATTTCGGTACTTCAATGATTGACTCGAATGGAACGCCACGAATGGCTATAATGAGTGCAGAAGAAGTAGAAGACACACGAGTTGAGACACGAGAAGAAACCAATGAAGAAAAAGTAGTCGAACAAAACGCCGAAAGCAGTTCCGAATCGGAAACTAAACAAATTAATGGAGAAATTAAATCATCTGAAAGTGAATCACAAACTGAAACTATTGTTAAACCTGAGGAAGTGATCGTACCCTCAAAGCCATCCGCGCCATCAATGGTGCCGATAGAAGAACCAAAAGCAGAAACAGCGCAGGAGTCGAGTCCAGTGGTATCGTCGATGCCAAATGTGGCCAATTATACCAAACGATTTGTTTATTGTTTGGCCCGAAATCTCTATACACTCAAAAAAATTGCACTCTTTATGGCATTTATCATAAATTTAATGCTTCTCTTCTACAAAGTGACCAGTTTTACACCAGAAGGCAATGAAGGAGAGGGTAATGGCAATAGCGATGGCAATGATGATAATAGTGAAGAAGTGGTCGCAGAAATCATAGACAAAGTAACGACAGCAGCCTCTGAGTTAATTTCAGGTAAATTTTAAAATGGGAATTACTTTATAAATAAGATTTTCTTGTTTATCCCAAACTACTATCAATTGATCGGAATATTTATAAAATTTCTTTGGATTAGGAGGGGATGACGACGAAGAGGGCGATAATGTGGTGGAGTGGTTGGAAATGGAAGAGGGCTGGTATTATTTAGAGCCGTTATTAAGAACACTGGCAATACTGCACTCGTTGTTATCGTTTTGTATGTTAATCGCTTACTATAATCTAAAAGTACCGCTCATTATATTCAAACGCGAGAAAGAGATCGCCCGTCGGGTTGAGTTCGACGGCCTCTACATATCAGAACAGCCCGAAGATGATTATAGGGCCCATTGGGACAAACTGGTGATATCTACCCGTTCCTTTCCTGTCAACTATTGGGACAAATTCGTCAAAAAGAGAGTCAGAGCCCAGTATTCCGAACAATACGATTACGATAATCTGTCGGCAATGTTGGGAATGTCAAAGACTGGATCCATGACTTTAGAGGAGCCACAAAACACCGGCTTCTTCTCATTCATAACTAACTGTGACTGGAAATACCAGATATGGAAAGTGGGCGTCACTTTCATGGATAATGTCAGTCAACAGTCAATTCTGTTTTAGATTCAATTAAAATAATTTTTTTTCTCTAAATTTTAGGCATTTTTATATAATGGAATTTATTTCGTTTTATCAGTTTTGGGAAATTTCAGTTACTTCTTCTTCGCCGCACATCTCTTAGACATAGCGGTTGTTATTCCCACTCTTAAGACTATCTTACAGTCTGTCACTCATAATGGAAAACAGGTCTTATATTTGAGAAAAGTTTCTTTCGTCTAATTTATTACTCTTTCTTATGGCCTCTATATTGTGATCAGTTGGTGCTGACAGTAATGTTGTTAATAATAGTTGTGTATATCTATACTGTCATTGCATTCAACTTTTTCCGAAAGTTTTACGTTCAGGAAGAAGACGAACAAATAGACCAGAAGTGTCATAATATGCTCACTGTATTTATACCTCTTAAGCAATTGACGTCTAATTATTGTCTTTTCTATTCTAGTGTTTTGTGTTTCACTTATATAAAGGCGTCAGAGCCGGCGGTGGTATCGGCGATGAGATCGAGTCTCCCGATGGCGACGAATACGAAGTCTATAGAATTATATTCGACATAACATTCTTTTTCTTCGTTATTGTCATTCTTTTGGCTATACTTCAAGGTTTGGTTCAAACAATTAATAAAAACGGATTTCAATTACTTGTAACTAAACTTTAGGTTTGATTATCGACGCCTTCGGAGAATTGAGAGATCAGTTGCAGTCGGTTTCTGATGATATGGAATCAAATTGTTTTATATGTGGTATCGGAAAGGATTACTTCGATAAAGTTCCGCACGGATTTGACACTCATGTGGCAAAAGAGCATAACCTCGCAAACTATATGTTCTTTTTGATGCATTTAATTAATAAACCGGACACTGACTATACGGGTCAGGAGACATATGTCTGGGATTTTTATCAGAAAAGAGTTTGGGATTTCTTTCCAGTCGGAGAGTGTTTCAGAAAACAATATGAAGAAGAACTAACCGGACAGACCTAACAACACATACCTATTTCTCAATTGTTTTGACTAAAATTTAATTCCCTTTTTGTTTAGTTTTGAATTAAATTTATTTAGAGATTAGTATTTGTTTTAAATGAAATGGAAATTCACTAAAAATGTATAATTAAATTAAATTCATTTTATAAATGAGTTGTTTTGAAAATCCTCAATAAAAGTCTTTTTAATTAAAATGTTTAAACTCAAGTAAAAAATATGCCAATCCTTAGTTTAAATGAAGCCAGGTGCTGGTCATGGTCATCATCATTATTAAAGAATAAATAAAATGGAGGTCGAATCGAAAGTCACCCCTTTTTGGTTGGGCAGAGCTAAGGGAAAGTTCAATGAATTGTTTGAAAAGGTGTTCAATATGTGATTATAAGTATTGATATTGAATTCAAAGGCAAATAGAGTTCAAATGACAAAAGAAGACCGACAATAGTGAGCAGATCTGTCTGCTGTGCACAACACGCGCCACTACTCCGCCACCACTACTACTCTCTTTCAATAATAAGTCACTCATTTGGAACAGACGGACATTTGTTTCCTTTTTCACTCTCCTTATGAGTGCGGAGTACTATAAGTACTATATCTTATCATTCATTCATAGATTGAATCGCGAGTCGCGTAATGCGAGTCAACAGATGTTAGGCTTCTATCATCTCTCGGCTACAGTATAGCACTCATTGCACACCACTAGTGTCTAAAACTAATTATTAACGAAATCATTACATAATTTAAAAGTATAAATATGTATAATAACTAAAATTGATTTTAATTAAAATATTTGATTATTTCATAGAGAAAAGTGAATAAACAAAATGTGTTTTTATATCGAGGTTTGAAGTCTTTCTAATGTAGAGCTATTCAATTGAACATTTCCTGTGCATCGGAACTCTGGATCTCCCCCTCTCCCGGCTGTCCCTCATATATAACGACTGCACTGTTTTACTATTGAAAGCATCGGTTAAATATAATAGAGACGACACGTGCCATAAGTTGTGTGCAGATCAGTGGCACGCGTCCAAAGGGGCCCACACACACGCGCACAGTACAGGACAGCTGCACGTGTTTTGCAATTTATTCACCCAAAACTCCTAATAAGCAGTTATTTCGATGCATTCATTAAATGAGTTTAACAGAAGTTTAGTTAAGTTCAGTTCAGTTTCAGTTTAGTTTCGCACAACTCTTGTTATCGTAAGAGAGGAAAGATATCCAAAACTTTAGTTAAAGTTTACAAAAAAAATCATTGAAAAAGTGATCTCTCGGTTCAATACTTGATTTAAAGTCTGTTAAACTTCAAAAAAGTGTCAAATATTAAGTAAGTTTTGAAACAAATGATTAAATTTCTTTAAACTATTGGTTGAAACAAAGTTTAGGTTTGAGTCTCAGATTATGAAAAATGTTCTCAAATTTGAAAAATGATATAATCGACAGAATTTCCTGTTTTTTGACTCCAAAAAAGACTTAATTAGATTTAAAGAACTCCTATTTTTTGGCTAAAAATAGTTTCAGAAAAGAAATATAAAAAGTTTCAAAAGTTTTTCATTGAATCAGTTTTAAAATTTGAGGAAAAAATACAAAAAGTCTTAACTTTTGTTAAATTCTATTCTTTAACATATTTTTCATTTTCTTCAGTAATGCAATCGATGGACAAATCGACGATTGAATGGTTAATATCTTTGCAAAACTCGATAGAAGTCGAGTGTTTGTCGGCATTAAGTGCTAAATGCGTGATAACAACAGATATGTCGTACGAACTGTTGTCCATTAGAAACAGTCATTTGACTATCACTCAAATCCGAAAGGAGTCCGATCGCATAATCGAAGCCATTGACCACTTCATTGATAATTGTCTGCCAATAAATCGGTGGCAAAAACTTCAAATATTACACGACGACTGTATGACAAAAGTCTTGGACAAAATCCAATCAGTGGTTCAGATCTGTAAAAGAAGTGGATGTGATTATAAGCCAATTAATACGAAAAAGTCATTATCTGGAGATGTTATCGAAACCTGTCAACAGTTTTCACGATTTGTCAACTCTTTTATCATTAAAAAAGTTGTCAATAATCCACAATTGGAGGCAACCCTTCGAAAACTTAAAGAACAGTTCGGAGAAGTTGTCGACCAAACCATCAGAAGAGAACTTTTGGTAAGTTTTCTCTTATACTCTTTCAACAAACCTTTAATTAATATTATCCTTACTTTTCAAAAGATAATCACTGAATCGCTGAAGAATAAAAACAATTATTTGTGCATAAAGTGGTCACTTCTGGCACTTCTTCAGCTGACGAGAAACGACTCTTATTTAAGTCGAGTTCTCATTGAATCTAAACAGCGTTTCATTTATTTTATGATTGATTTAATATTAAACTACTGTTCAATGGATTTGTCCGAAGTTGAGCAGATCAAAGGGGCGGCGCTCACTATTGTGACCAACATTTGCGCTAATCGTCCCGAAGCTGTTAATCAAGTGATGGACAAATGCATTGAAAACAAATCATTTATTCAGGACTTACTTTTGAATGAGTCTTCAGAGTTTGTCTTAAGACAAGCCATTCAACTCTGCGTTCAATTAACAAAACATTTCATTGATTGCGACGACAATAACCAGAATAATAAGATTTCTGATGAATGGCAAAGAAAGCGATTAACCACTGATTTGATTAAATGCATGACTCAACTCATCAAAAGTCATTCAATTAAAGACAAACATTCATTTTTGATGATTTGTACGGTTTTGGCAAACATTTCGTTCTCTTCGAATACAAACTTAATTTTCATCAAATGTCAGACAATTGTCTACTTATTGTCTGCCCTTAAAGTCAATCAATCACTTAATAAAGAAGTTCTCATCAGAGATCAGTTGATAACCATTTTGGCAAATATTGGTCGCAAATTCCCCGAAGAAGTGGTCGCTTGTAATGGACTGGTCTTTGTCTTATGTGCGCTTCAATTAAGACCAATTGTCAGTCTTCAGTCTGTATCAGAACTGTTGACAATTGAACGAATCCAACAGAAATGTTGCGTTTGTTTGGCCCGACTCTCATACGACAAGTCTATCGCTCGACTTATTGATCGTCTCAATGGTGTCCAACGATTGGTTCAATTATGCAAAGAAGCCAAAGAACGTAACTTCAGTGACTCTGTACTGTTGGCGGCCATTGTCTCCATTCGTAAAATCGCACAAACGATCGGCAAAACTGTATTCAGACATTTGGAGGCTTTAGATCTGATCGAACCAAAAGTAAACGAAACTTTTCTCTTATATTCAGAGAAAAATGAGACAATCGTTTAAACTACAAAATGACCAAAAATTTAAATACTTAACAATTATTAGAAACTAAGAGTTGACTTTACTTTTAAATTTTGGGTCAAAAGTATTGACTCATTTCTAATAATTATAAACAACTCATTATTATACAAATATTTGAAATACGATTGGCTTTCAATCAGTAAATCGAGTCATAAACAAAATATAAGTTCATCTATTGGTTTGAACATCAGATCATTGAATAAATTAATGGTTGACTTTTTATAGTAATTGAATATATCTGTAAAAATTATATTAATGTTTATATAGATATTTATTTATCAAATAATAATTTAAAGAATATATATTTCTATTTATATTTTCATAATTTTATATAAGTATTAATCAAATATTTCGTAAATAAATGATTGAATATTTGAATGTTTCCGAAGTAAAAAGAGTTATCTCTAACACATGCATTAGTATTAGTCCAGAACAAACAATAACCAAAACCAGTTATTTTTTGTCTTTTTATAACTATTTCTACTTCGGATGCATTCAGTTTTTGAAAAATTTATATCGATTTCCAATATTTTGTGAAAAGAGTCAAAAATGCATATATTTATGGAAAATATTTAAGTTAAAAATCGATAGAAATATGAAATTCAAATAAATTATAAGAAATATGAAATGATTTAAAGAAATTAAGAGAAAATAAAATTCGAGAAAACTTTAAAAAATCTTAATTATGAAAAACAAATCAAATTATATTAACTTATGCTTCAAACAAATGGAATGTCAGTCAAAGAGACGGACGAAAAACAAGAGTTTAATAAAATAAAAATAAAATAATAAACAACTCAATTATCAGAACTTTGGTCACGTCGTAGATGTGTTGCCAACACTTGTCGATGGCGTCGAACTCGAAGAAGGAACAATTGACAAGATTTTTGTGTTTGAGTGAAGAGTTTCGACGCTATAATTATGGGATTGATTTGTGTTATGTCTATTGTGAGAGTTGTTAAAGTCTTTCTTCTCCTTTTCCTTACGTCTGGCCTTCTTTTTCTTCCTTTCGAGGACCGCCACTTCCTGTTTGATATTCATATAAGTTTTTCTGAGCTCTTGAAGTCTTTCCTGTAATATATTTATTCGTTTGTCGGCGTCTATTGACTCATCCAAAGGTATACAAAAATTATATTTAGATTCGGGAACAAAGTTTTGAAATGATATCGGAGTCAATGAAAAAGTCAATCTATGCTCGAGTGCTGCCGTCAGAGGAGACTGTCGTTCAGCTCTGGTTCGACCTATAATTTACAAAATTATAGATTAAAATAATTTCTCCAAATTCAATGCCTAACCGGAAGAGCCCCTTGTTTTGCATCCTATCCTCTCTTTAGGGTAATTGCTCTCAGATTGTGAAGTAGTTCGGATTCGACCTCTTCTGCGCTTTTTTGGAGAAATCGGAGATTTATTACATTCAGGCCTTGAAATCATGCTGTCCTCGTCGTGTATCGGTGAAGGAAAGGTCTCCATATTATTAGTCGAGTCTTTTGTAGAAATGATTGGTTCGTTTTCAAGCTCTGAATTACTTCCACTTCCTTTTGCTTCTTTATGAGTCGGGTCTTCAGGTGACTGAGTGGGCGATGAATGAAAACTTTGTGGAGACTCTTGTAATGGAAGTGAATCGTCCATTTGCTCGTCGTGTTGTGTCGGCTTCTCAGGACTCGCTGGAACTGCTTCTTCACAAATGAGGAAATCAGATGAAACTGATTCTTGTTGTGAAGGATTGATATCAGTTGTGAACTGCGGCAGAATTTTCATCTCTTCAATCGGTGATATGTCTGACTCTTGAGGTGGAGTCGAAGAACTATATGACTCAAATAACTTTTGTACTTCAAGATTACTGTCATCTTCGTGTAACTCAAGTTTTGATGGTTTAATCTTTTTCTTGACGGGAGTCACTGTTTCCTCTTCTTTGCGTTTACGACCCTTTCGTTTCTGTTTTGTTTCCGACGGTTTTTGTGTTGTGCTCTCAATATTAGCTTTTGATTTAGTTGTCATTTTTGGCTTCTCTTCCTCTTCAACTTTAATCGGCATTTCTTTAGGTACGGGAGGCGGCAGTTCTTCCACTTCTGGTGAAACGTCGAGCGCCACCTTTTCAACAGATTCTGCGACTGACTTTCGACACTTTTTAGATGTCTTTCGTGAAAAACTTCCAGACCTTCCATTGTCTCTGACACTATTGTCTTCATTAATTGTTTCTTTAGATGTCTTCTCATTCTTATCATTTGATGCGTTAGTATTTTTAACATTTGTTTTCTTTCCGTCGTCTTTCGATTTTCGTTTCTTTTTAAGCTGTTCTTTAAGGGGTTCTTCTTCTTTGAGAACTTCTTCATCATCGAAATCAAATGCGTCTTTAATTGGAGTGGTTTGCGGTTCCTTTTTATCGTCGATTTCTTGTCGAATAAGAACGGGAGGGGAGACCGAGTCATCACTTTCAGAAACATATGATTTATTTGGTGTCATTTCGACAATAGTTTCCATTTTGAGCGGTACTGGAGTTGAATCGCAAACCATTCGTAATTGTAATGTCTCTTCTTCTGCTATTTTGTTTTCTACGGTATTCTCGTCGTGAAGTTCTGGCGGCTGTACTGTCTTTCTCTCAATGGGTTCGTCTTCTTTCAAGTCTTTATCATCGATTTTGTCCAATCCTTCGCTATCAGAGGATATGTTTTTCTTTTCTTCCATTGATTTGCTGATAACTTCATCGATGACAGAAGATGTTCCGAATGAATCATTAGTTGACTGGTCGTCGTTAATGGATTTACTTCGAGTGAGTTTCTCTTTTTTGGCTATAAGTGGAGGTCGACCTCTTCTTCCGACTAAAAATATTAATTTAATAAACAAATATTTCAATTAAAATAAATTCCATACCTTTAGTGTCCGTCGATTGTGACGATGGTTGAGGTTGAGGTTGAGATTGTTTTTCTTGAGGGGGTTTAGATTCATCCTTAACCACAACTTCTTTAACAGCACTCGATTTGCCACTATTTGGTGGACGACCTCTTTTTGGTGGCTGTGATTGACATGAGTGCCGACTCGACTCATCATTAGAAGAAACTGAATTTTGTGAAGAAATCGATGAAATGACTGGCATTTGGTTTGTACTGGAATTTAGCGGAACAGTTGACACCTCCTGAAGTGTTTCACCCTTATTCTTGAGTTTCCCTGTTCTTCTTCGGGGGGACCGATCCCTCAAAACAGTGACAATTCTCGACTTTTTTATCCACTCATCATATCGTGAGTTCCAACCGGAATAGTGAACAAAATATTTCCTTTTATTCTTAATTGAGTCCATTTCTATCTTAAGAACTTTTGCCTCATAAACTTTGAGTTGTCGTCCTCTCCCATACTTTACTTTGAGTCCGTCCCCAACTTTTATAATAGATTCGTCGATTTTTGAGCCTTAATTGTAATAAAAATTAAATTAAGAGAACTATTAATTAGGTTTTAATAAATACTTTTGTGGTCCTCTTCATCGGACTCATCAATAGTTGACTGTCCAGTCATAGTGTCCTCATCTCCGGGTGGCTCCTCATTAGGTTCCTCTCTCTTTTTGCGACCTCTGCCCCGCTTTCTTTCCTCAGAGGGATTGTCTTCAGACTTAATCCTAATGTCATCCTTTGGATTCTCTTTGACATTAGTCTTAATTTCTTCGGGTTTCACCTCTTCTTTAATGACAACTTCTATTTCTTTCTCTTTTTCCTTTTCTTTCTCTCTTTCTTTGACTGCCTTCACATTAGTTTCAACGGTATTACTAACAACGGGTTCTTTACTTTCCTTCTCTTCTTTCTGTTCCTCTTTCTTAATATCCTTTTCTTTTTTAATATCTTTTTCTTTTTCTTTTTTAATATTTTTCTTAGAAACGGATCGTTCCTCTCGATTGCGTTCTCCACGAGAGGGTCGGGAATTCCTACTGTTGACAATTATAGTGCAGCCAAGTTTCCGATAAAAATCGTCAAAACTGTGTAAATATTTTTTGTATGCAGTTCTCAATTGGACGACAGCCGCCGGCTCTTTGCCTGAAGGTGTGTTGGAAGCGGGCAGACCCAAATTGGCATAAACTGTGCGCCACGAGTTCTTATTAGTAACCCGATTATAACCACCCATTTTGACTACAATTCGATATAATTTATAGAGATTCAGGTCTTTGCCGCCAACAGAAGGCGCCCGATTAATAGGTGTTCCTCTTTCGTCCATATATTTATAGAGTTGTGCCACAAACCTATCTTTTTCTTCGGACTGTTCGTTATCACTATCATCCAGTGCTGAGTCAAACTCCTCACTTGTGTCCACTTCTTCTTCGATCTGTAATTGGAGGACATTTTCATAAAAATCTTATCAAAAAAAGTATTTTTAAAAATATTTAAATTTTGAGTTAAATTCCAAACAAAAACAAGTCTTTAAAACGAGATTTAGGTTAAAAAAATACTCAACACTGAGAGAGGTTTGACATAAAACGGGAGGAGAAAAACAGTAGATAAAAGTCATTATTTCCTGAAATAGTCCGTAAACTGAGCGCAGACTCAAAGCAGGAATGAATTCAAAAATAATTGCGTTTTTCTTAGACTTTGAACGCAAACAAAATGATTAATAAAAACATACATAAAATAAATAAATCGATTAAAAATCTTTTTATAAAATTAATTCTCACAAAAATAAACGGAAAAAATTAATTCTTTTAATTAAAAATAATAAAATAAAAAGAGAACAGACCTGTGGT
>JAQFZL010000055.1:0-27808 GCA_034695685.1 Galumna lanceata
AGATTACCCAATAATAAACTGTCCTTGAACATCTCTGGACAAAATCTTATTAGAGTAAAGTTTGAGTTGACATTCTTTATGTGAATTTTAAATTAAGAATTAGGTTCAAGTAAATCAACTAGTTAATATTTAATCAAAATGCAAATTAAAGTAATGAAACAACAGTTGAAATAAAATGTAGTTTTAATGGAAGGCAACCATTTGTGTTATGTCACGGAAATGATGTTTCGCACCGTTGACTTAAATCCAGAATTCCTGTGGTTTTGACATTAAATAATAATCTATTTTTCACTTTTAGAATATTTTTCAAAACCTTATTTATTGATTTTTTGGCCAAAATTTTCATGAATTGATGTTTTGACCGAAATATATGACAGTTTTGTTTTGGTGCTTAACTCTCCGTTTAAACAAAACATTGGCTCAAATTTGAGATATATTTCGTTGAATTTCCGAATAATTTTTCCCTAAAATTTACGACTTAACTCATCATTAAATCCGAGATAATTATACTTTTTTAGCCATTAATCGATATATTCGTCAGAATATTTCCAGGAAATCATTGGATTCGCAAATAAATGGTTCCGAATAATATAAATTATTTTAATTAAAGCCATTAATCGCTAAATTGTTTCTCTTTTAAAATAAAACGATTGAATAAAAGTCGAAAACAAACTTTTGAATGACTAATGAGTTTAACTGATAGACAAACAATTGTTTCTAAATTTAGTTTAATTTCAGGTCATTTTTTTCTTTATTCCAAAACTTCTCACTATTTAATCATTCAATTCTTTGACTTCAATAGAGATGTCCACTTTCTAGTGCTCACCATTTTTAAAATTGTACCTTGCTTCTTTTTAATACCCGTTTTAATTTTTTAAATTTTTTAAGTTATTATTTTCTTTAGAAAAGTAAAAGTTTAATATTTTTACTTTTAATTTAACCTAAAAATACTACTGTTTATACGCTTGAGTTGAATTGTTTGCACATCTCTGAATTTAATGAACTTTCAATGTATGTATTATCTGTTGTATTGATTTGAATGCATTGAATTAACCGAAGCATTAAAAGAGTATATTTCAATATTTTTTTAATTAAGGCAACAATTGAACTAAAATTGATTTTTCTTCACTTTAGAGCCCGACAGTAAGACTGGAATTTCTTTTGTCCCGACATTAACTCCTGGTAAGTGAATAAACGAAGAAAAGCACGAATCACTAACTTTTAAGTTTATATTCATTAATAATTATTTACTAAAGTTATATGAAAAGCGTTTATATTTAAAGACCATAAAATTTGTCTGAGAGTATAAAAAAAGTCAAAAACATCATAAATCAAGTGAATAGTGTCTTAAATTTCCATTTGTTTTGACAAAAACAATTTTTCGGACACTGAATATAAATGGATACAAAAATGTTATCAGACGTCTACACATTTCTACTATAAAAACAAATACTAGAGTTTGAAAATTGGGACTAAAATTCCATTCCTTTTATATGACTTCTGATAAATAGGGCTTATTATCAAATGTCGATATCTTTTACAATGTTTTATAAATGACTGAAAGAAACGATTGAGAAACAGATCGAATCGTTTTCTCAGATATTAGCCCAAACTAATGGTTGGCTTATCTGTAAAACTCCTTTATTAGTCAGTGAAGACTTACCTCTATTTATCTCTATTTTCATTTACTATTATTTTATTTCTATTCTATTCTTTTATAGCTTTCAATGAAATCCTTTTCTATTGAAGGGATAATCAACACAATTGACCCAATTTCTGGTTTGTTAAAGGATTAAGGCTAGTGTTCATAGGCTTAAGGTTAGGTTAGAAATAAATCTATTATTTCTTTAAATGAGTACTAAATGTTGTAGTATTTGTGAGTAAATTGTAAATATCTTTGCTGTCATTAAACTCTTGGCGACTCCTAATGATAGCTTTACATTATTTTAGTGATCAATAAAAAATGTGAGAAATTTATCTCATTTGGAAAGAATAAAATTTGTCTCTTCTTTGTTGAATGACATCCAAAAAGAAAATGAAATTACTTTCAATTCTCTTTTAATGTATTTTTTGTTGACTTTTATATAAACTTTTATTAACACTTCTATTGAAAAGTAGTTGGATCTGAAATAACTGTTAAAATGTGGAATTTAACCGAATTTACTTCTCTTTTGGTATTTTATTTGATTGAATCGGAATTAAGGCTTTTAGACAATCATAAAGACTGAGAACAAAGAGATTTGCGAACATTTAAACAGTGTTTCAAACCGATAGCACAGGTATTTAGTGAGGAAAAGCTGGAATGCATTCTTAACTCGACAATCCATCATATTTTTTTTTTCTAAGGATTTAATAGAAAATCCGTGGCATTGCTTACACAAAGAAAAATTGCCAAGTATAATATTTTTCATTTTATTCGTTCTTTATTTATCAAACAAATGCCAAACTTTTATACAACATTTCAATCATTTCATTGAATATAAATCTTTTTTATATATTTTCTTCAATAAAATGAATTATTTTCAATTTTGCTCTAATATTATCCTTAAATGTTATGACAGTTTTCTCCACAATAAAAGTTCAACTAAAATATCGATTGAAATCTATTATAAAAGTTTATTAAAAGAAAAAGTTACTAGATATCAATTTACAAAGAGATTTCTGTTACAATTCTCACGTAATTGTTATTCACTCGGAATACCTTTTATTTCAAATTCTTTTGAAAATAATAGAAAAGAAGAAAATCGGAAAAAAATTTTGTATTAAATATTTCTTTGTATTTCTTGTTTTTATAAAGAATTTTGAATTAAGACTTGAGTTATTCAAAGCATATAATCTTTTAATAATATAATATTCAAAGCTTTTTAAAAGAAAATATGTCGACTCAGAGTTGTCAGTGTTTGGAACCCCTTTTCAAATGAATCCAGACGTGAGACCAATAAGAAGTTTACTATAAATTCAAAGACTAGTTAGACATCGGATGCCGACATTCATTTAAATCAATCCTTTGGGTATAAATCCATTAACTTTTTCTGTTAGAGTTTTAGTTTTTTAAGTTTATTATAGGAAAGGCTGTATTTCGTCATTACTTTTCTTATTATTATTATATAAATTGGATTACATTAAGACTGAGTTTAGTCTAATTAATTATTAGTGTTAGAAAAAGAAAATGATCCTTTTCCTAAAATTAATTATGGTTATTATTTAATATATTCAAATTGAATTAACTTGATGTTTTTATTCATTGTAAAAAATTCATTAAATCTTAATATTTTCCTCGATTAAAGTTTTATATTCTATTATAGATTCGATAATAAATTGAGAAAAGTTTTGAAAACTTTAATCATTGATATATAATTTGCAAGTTTTTAGCACAAAATCATTATATCTTTTGAAGATCTCTAATGGCTTTCAATTCAATTATAAATTTTAAAAAATTTCTATTTAATATTTAATGATTTTTTTCTCCCAAATTAATGTTTGACTTTTCATTTTTGATATTAAAAGTTAATATTTTATATACTTTTCATAAATTATTAACTCTTAAATACAGTACACTATTAAACAATATTTAATATCCTTATATTTTTTTCTTGTTGACTAAGCATGATAAACTGATGCATGCTTTAATCTTGATAAAATTTTAATTATAAAGGAGTCAAAAAACCCCAAAATCGCAGACACTTTTTGTTGTAAATATTGTAAGAAATTCTCATTTCATGCTTTTATTATCTAACAATTTATACCAAATATTAAGGATTTATTAGAAGTGAGTTTTCTATTCGTATCCATTGATGCAAAAATTGGATGTAATATAACACAAATATTAGATTCAGTGGTGTTCACAGTAGTGCGAAATGATTTTAGTGTGTAATGCATGTAATTTTCGGTCAATAGTAGTCAACTGTTTTTAGTTTGAAATTTTTGGTGTTATGCGAAGCACACAAAACACTAAATTAATTTTAGACATTGAATGAGAGACCTTTGAATCAATAGATAATATGATTTTTTTTTCGCTCAATAGCCTCAATAGCCTTCGACCCAAACACTAAAAGGATTTGTAATCTATTATTATTATGTGTCTCAACATTACATACCATACAATCAGATGAAGGCAGTGCTCCAATTGTTTGAAGAAGAATTGCTTCGGATTTAGCCAAAGGTGGCCAAAGTCTGAAGGCTATCCTTTATTACTATTTCTTGAAATCAGAGGAAAGTTATTTTATAAAATTTAATTTAATTAATGAATTGAATTTTAAGCCTTACTTAAGAGAAAGAGTTTATAATTATTTAATTTTGACCTCAAATTTGATTAATATTTTGGAAAATTCTTTATGTCATTTGAAAGTAAAGTCAAGATTACCATTTGTGCCCAACTCTGGTAATAAAGAGATATCATTATTATCAGATCGACTAATTCAGTCAAAATTCAATAAGATATCAAATAGCCTTTCATTAGAAGATTGAATGCCTTTTGTTCGCAAAAAGTCTTTTACTTAAATGTTAATTAAATCCTTTTAACGAAAGAAATCCATAAATTAGTTTGAATTTCCTTTTGAATTATGTTTTCAGAACAAAAATAATAACATTATCTGAGCTTTTATTTCTTTGCTATTATTTTTTGGTATATTTTCTTTTCAAATCTAAACTCTGTTTCATTTAAATCAGATTCAACTGATATTATACTCCGAATAAATCGGTTTAACTTTGGTTTACTTGAAAATAGATTTGAGATACTTTTGAGAAAACATAAGTCATCAGAAATAATGCAATCGATTTGAAGCTATTTTTTATTTTTGTTCGTTTTGAGACAAATTCCATTCCTTTTATTATGGATTTACTTCTTTAATGCATATGTTGTCAGAGCTCTCATCACATAGTTTTCATCTAAAACATGTATAAGATTATTAAATAAAAATAATCTGAGTCTTGAAGTAGTTCTTCAGCTCTCCATCGCTCGAACGGTAGCCATACTCTCATATTTCCAATACTTCTTATCAAAACAAAAAACTAGTGAACGAAATGAATGATTCATTTTTTTGGAGAATACTTTTTTCCAGACCTCTTCCTAAGTCGACTCTCAGAGATTTATCTCAAACGTAATAATGAATCACTTTTATGGAGTGCTCTGAAGTGAGCACTAGTCTAGGATTAGTTCTTTTCGATTAGGAATACGAGCCCTCAAACTATATATTATTTAATACTTATTTATAATACTTTTTGTGAAAAATTAATGATTTTTAAATAAGAATAATAGAGCTCTTCATATAACTGATGGCTCAAAGAATAGGCCTAAAAATAATATTAATCTCAATATAACTAAAAAGGGTATCATTTAATTGAAAACTTTGATCCCCTATTTTTCAGAGGTATTATACTATTAATAAATATCTTGCTCTTTTATTTTAATCTTTGACATTTAATTTCATTTTTGAAGAACTTATGTTAAAATGTTAAATATTTGATCGATATTTACATTAAAACAAAATGTTTTATAAAATTTGACATAAAATTCAAAAATTCATTTAAATTCTTTTGGATTTCAAGTATGAAAATATTGAAATACTGTCGCCTTTAGTATTATTTTACATCATTTTTATGATAAAATATAATACTTTTTTATAACATTTCTTCAGATTTATTTTTAATAAAAAAATTCATTGAAAAAGAATTCAATGAATTGACTCATAAAGCACTCAAAGCTAATATTTTTGACTATTTATCACAAATGGTATAAACTTGGTTATATGCAGTTTATCTATTTTACCAGATTTGAGTTAATCATTTGATACAGTGAGCGCTCCCAAAGCTCAAGGTTTGCCTCATATCACACAGGGTTTGACAGATTCATAATTACTTAATGATTGTCTCTCCGTTCGGGTGCTGTTAGTCAAACACACGACTGTAGACATCAAAGAATATGTTAATTATAAGTTTTCTGATAAAATTACTTTCAATAACTTGCTATCAATCAACGGATGGTATAGAATCCCCGTTAACCTCAGTTTATATTAAACTTTTGGAAGCTTTGAATTCATATTTATTTCATAGTTATGTGGTTTTCCGGGAAAAGAAGGATTCCTTGAATAAAGAAATTCAAATATCTATCTCTTATTGAAAGTTATTTCATATGTTTGAGTGTTTGCATTATTAAAGACTTTTCTGTAGAGCTTTCATATGAAGATGATGTTTGTCTCACAAAAATGTTGTTCAAAATTTGGCTTTTTCTTCACTTACTATAAGTTTCTGAAATATACATATTTAATAAATTTTAGAAAATTCATAAAATAAGTGAAGTTTTGGATTTTCTTTTCAACATTTTGTCGTTTTCTCTGATATCAATCTCATTATAGTATGAATACAACCATTACATTGTGAGCCCTCTTTTCCAATATAACTGTTTTTTATACTTTTGAATAAAAATAGATTTATTACTTCACATAAGTTAATCTGTAATGAAGGCGAGAGCCCTCTTATACCTGCACTCAAGTTTGAGCCCCAAAAATGCTTTCCATTGAATGTATTTATTCAAACGTATGGCTTATTCGCCACTTAAACCAATGACTCAAATAATCGATTTGTTAGAAGAAAAACAACTTATTCAGTGAACAGAACCTCAAACAATGGTATCGTTTCTTCTTTTCCTTTATGTCACAAACGATAATATTGTGAAACAAAGAAAAGTAATGATTAAACGAATTACTATTTATGGCGTTATGTATCCGATATCGACCTCTCGTTTAATGATTTCCATGAATCTATGAATTCAAGATAAACTCGGAATCATTTTTCTTATACTCAGCCATAAGTAATAAGTCATATAATTTGTTAAGAATATCCAATTCTAGTGAATTGTATGAATGGTTTTTATGTTTTCAATATTTTTATTATTCGTTCAATTTTTTATTCTTTTTATTATTTTAGTTTATTTCAATTTATTTCCTTTTGTTTGGAATCAATTTTGAAAAAATTTTAGAAAAACAGATAAAAACGTGAAAAATACAATTCATAGGAATTCATAGAATTATTAGAATAATAATGACTTCAAAATCAAGACTATAATAGAGTTGATGTATTGAAACACTCTTTTGAAAACCAGGAATATTTATATATCGATTGGAATTTTTATATGTCGAGTGAATCCCAGGGATACCATTTAAGGCAAACTGTCATTAGAATAGTTTTTTCAAATACGTTACTAAAAATATAATGTTGAAGCATATGGTTTGGCATAAGTTTTTTGTTATCATCGCTTTTAGTAAACAATAGACTAAAACCAATCCTCAGGGAATTTATCGGTCAAAACGATAACTTGTATTTCAATGAATACAAATACAAAAGCATTCTTTGGAGAGTTTGCAACTCTATTGACACGAATTTGGCCTAAACTTGAAATATGTTGAACATTACTGAGAGTAAAGCGCATGTCTTTTGGATGTTTGACTGTATGGCTGGAACACTACCAGTCCTCTCATTTTACTCTTCGATCGCATTCTTTTGTATATAGTAGTGAAGTATATTCTCTCATATCTGGTTGTATGCAGAAAACCATTGGACACAATGTTAGACAACCACTGCTGGCGTTCACAGAATTTCAAATTCTGTTCAAAAGTTTTCCATTTGTTTTGTTTTGTTTCGCAGATAAGAAAAGAAAATATGTTTTAATGGATAAATACTGATATCTGAATCGAGTTGTGTTTTACCGCTAATATAAGCCATTCATCAGTTTATTGCGTGAAAATGTTTTTTTCTGTCTGTGAGCACAGAGTATAAGTAATTCAAATAAAGCCTACCTTTCCGTCAGTGGATTCGTGTGTCGTTAAGACTGTCTCTGACTTTCATTCTCTGAGAGCCAACAAATTGAAAGTAAAAACGAATCTCTTGTGGAGATTGAGTTATCTTTTTGTAGTGCCATTACTTTTTTGTGGACCCATAGCTTGTATCGTCTGATTGTCTCTTTCAACCGACAGTTACTTATATTTGTTGTCATCTGTTCTGCATTGGATCGCATAGCACTCCACTTGTGTTTATTACGCCAATCAATTCAAAGGATAGGTTTTTCTCTAATTTCGAGTATCAATTCTCTTGAATTCCCGAACACTTTGATTGATGCCAATCGATATGAAGTGCTACTTAACTGTCGTAACCCGACTTTCCCTCAACTTAGTATTAGTGTCCATTATATTGCAATTGACTATTGTTTTAAATAGTGGCCAATCGAGTCCTAAACAATCAAATAACTGTAAGACTTTTCTTTTTTTCGTTATTTTCTGAACTAAAACTAATTTCACTCTTTTTGTGTTCTCTCTTTTCTTTGAGTGTTTTTTTTTACAAAATTTGTTTGAAACCATTTCAACAAAAAACTACTTTTCTTTTCTGATTAAGTGGTGACTTTCATAACATACAGACTTTCATTAACATTAAATTAATCCCTCACTTAATTGCATACTTTTTGGGCCTAAAATTGATTAAATACTAAATTACTGATTATTTTAATAATTATTAATTCTATGAATTAATGAAAAATAGACTAAAAGTTTTTCAAGCATTAAATAATTTTAACATTTAAACCAATAGAGTTGTCCGAAAAATTGAGGGCCAGAGTTGGTTAGAGCTCATATATTAGTTTTGATATCAGCAGCTGTTGTGTTGACTGGTGTGCAGTCATTATAAGAGATGGTAACAATATTTTTTATATCTATAATTACATATATTTGTTATAATCATTAGTTTTATTGACCATTAGTTCAAACAATTATCGATTTCCTAATGTTTTGTTTTGTTTGCTTAATAGCCATTCAATGCGATCAAACATTCGACAGTCGAGTGTCAAAGAACGGCACATTCACATCACCGAACTTTCCTAATCCATATCCAACAAACATTCACTGTCACTATCATTTCAACGGACAGGGAAAGGAAAGGGTTCAGATTCTCTTCACTGACTTTGAGCTCTACAAACCCGATGAAAGCGGCAGAGAGTGAGTACCAAAACTTTTTTTAAATCAAATCAAATATTTATCAGAAAAAGTGAATTTTTGACAAATTCTCGAGGGAGGGATTCATAGAAATACCTCTTTTAACTATTTCACAATTTAACCCAATATTCCCCTTCGAATATAAATCAGTGTTATTTTTATTGATATTTTCAGATATTATATGATATCAAAACATTTAGATTTAGTTATCATAACTTAAGATTCATAAGATATTGATAATAACCTAAGATGGTAAAGGTCTTGATTCTAGGAGGTATTTCACCCATTTTTCGTCTTAGGGGGTATTTTGGGAAATCATTGCCCATTTTCCTTGTTTGAACGCTCATTCTAGAGGATGAATATTTTGTCTATTTTTTATTTCAGGGAGAGGTATTCCTGAATACCCTGCCCCTATTATCCATGTCAGATAATTATATAAAGTATGAATGTTAACCATGTTAACTTTAGTTTCAAATCATGATATGAGATACAGTCATTTATTAGTTGATTAAAGCATGAGTTCACTAACGAGTAAAGTAAATCAATTTAATAATTCCATAAACAAATCTAATGTTTGTAATGTAAGTTTGTATCAATTGAGTAAACTATCACCTTGGTTAACTTATGAGTCAAATTAAGCATTTAATTGTTAATTTGTTGACAATCAATGTTAAGATTAATGTTTTGGGTTAACTTGAAAATTCTCGAAAAAGTTTGCTAGTTATGAATTTGTTATATTTAAGTAAGATTTAATTGTCAATATATTCATTGGAATTATATTTAAAAATATTATCTAGCAAAATTAATATTTTTATGCATATTGTGATTTCATAAACAAATAAATAAACTTAAAATATATTAATAATAAAATAATGAAAATTATTATCTAATATACAGTTTAAGTTTATTAGCTTGATAATTTTAATTTCTTTTGATTGAATTAAAAAAGATGAAAGAATAATTGAAGCCAAGATTATATGTAAACCATTAATTTGCTGAACACCATAATCTCTTGCTAAACATGTCCTCATTTTGAATGATATTTCTATTATATAATTAAATAAGATTTGGTTTAATTTATACTTTCAATAAAATTATAATAAAACTGTTTTACAAAAGCATAAGCATTGCATAACAATTCATATACAAATATGAATGGTTTTTCAGTTGTGTTAACTAATTTCATATGACCAAGCTACTTTACTCAACTCATTAACGATTGTATTTATTTAATGAACCCAATCACCCATACCTATCCCTCTATATTATAACTTTTTTGTAAATAATAGCATATAATAAACATATGATATAATATAGTAATGAATTTAATAAATTTTTTTAGTAAAATTTATTTTGTGTCAAATATATTAAAACCAATTTATTTTGGGTTTTGTCATATCTATGACTTAACTGTATAACAATATCCTCTTTATTGTTATGTTTTGCATATTTTCCTTATAATATTGACAACTATTCGATATTTTCCTCATAAATCCACCACTAAATTACAATCTGTCAAAACGTGCAATAATTTTCCTATTAAAGATTTTTGTGCAAGGTGGTTATAAATTCCCATAGCAACCAATCTTAAGGATATCTTATTTAATTAAAATTCTATGGCTTAATAACTACTGAAATATGCATGAAATTTAATAAGCCATGCAAAATTAAGCAATATTTTAGCTTGGCTATTATTATCTTGTCAAGTTTTAAACATAGCATGAAAACATAGCATTGATTTTATATTTTCTTCAAAAAATTGAATTTCCAAATATTTCTTAATAAAAGAGAAGAAAAATAAAGTAAAATTCTGGTAATAATACCTAATTTTTATTTTGAAAAAATGATTTAGTAAGTTTTTCATCAGCTAATTCACCTTGAACATTTTTAGCTGATTTTCTATTAAGAACAGAATAATAAAAAATAAGTGATTTCACTGCCAGAGAAAATCTAATATTCTATCGACTGCTGACTCTTTAGGGAATAAATTTTTATTTTTGTGTTAGAATTCAACCATTCGTAAGATTTTCATATTATGAGTGCATATTATATAAGATTGTTTAGTATAACACCTTTTTTGTTTAATAAGAAAAATATATGTTTGCGATGTTTTTGATAAATAGCTTCGTATTATTAGCAATGACTTTATGTCACAAATAATTAATGTTTAAAATTTGAATTAATATTAAATTCTTTGACTCAATATTTTTCAGAAAATTGTTCTCAAACTTTATAAGTAATATTCAATATTTTTCTTTAAAAATAATGATTTTTCCCCACATTTTCTTTAAACACATTTTTTTTTTGTTTTCTGACAAACATTTTGTGAATTCATTTTGTATTAAATTAAGTGTTACTTAAGTTAAGTAACTATCGATTTATTTGTGTAATGACTTTTTATTTTCATTCATTTATTTAATATTATTTAATTAAAGTAAATATTTTGATTTTTCACGTATTTCTATATAATATTAATCAGAGATGAAGTAATACCTGGATCTCAGGGGGTATTTTTCCTGAAGGGAGCATTTTGAAAAACACCCCCCTTTCCAATGTTCAAGCACTCGGCTCAGGGGATATTTTGCCGATTTTTCAATCTCAGAGGGGGTTTATTTTCGAATATCCCCTTTTATTGCCATCCCTGATATTAATATGAAAAATAAAAAATAATCTTTTCTTTTCAATGATTAAAGTATTATATTCTCGTTATATTTGTTGCAAATGTTTCAAAAAGAGGAAAAACTCTTTCATTTGAGGAAACGATGTTTGGAATCAAACATTATCTTATGATTAGAGGACAAGAATAGACCAAATGATAATCAAAAGCATATTAAGTCTATTGTGTTGAAAGAAGTTTGAAAAATAGTGTATAATTTGCATACGAGTTACTCGTCTTTTATTATATGATTTCAAAAAACTTAATATTCCGTTGAAAGTACTGAAAGGAATCTCTTCCCAAAGCAAAGAGAATAATGTTTTACATGTTCTCAGAGGAGGTCTATATTTTTTCAAAGTGAGGAACAATATTTTTTCATTATTTAAGCCAACGATGAAAAGCATTTCTTTATTGTTGAGAATTTGTGACAAAGACTTCTCTAAATTATATATTCTGTTATTAACACAAACGTTAATGATAGCTGACATCACAAATATGCCAAATTCCGGAATACCCCCTAGAATTGAAAAATCGACAAACCCTCCCCCCTCCATAGAATGAGCCCTCGAACAATATACATGGCGTGGTTTTCCAAAATAGCCCCTATAAATTGTTGAAATACCTCCCCTAGAATCGAGACCTTTTCTAGGGGCTATAAATCCCCCGAATAAGAGGACAGCGGGGCCTCCCTTTCCATATTTTGTTGGGTTAAGAAAATTCAAATTTGGGTTTTATCGACTCTAAAGTTTATATATAAATAGCGTTCAATAAAATAATTCAGTTCTCACTTATAGTTTTTATGTTCAATATTTTGAAAAATATGAAATATTTTCATATTTGTTTACTAATTGTTTTTTAAAGTGTATAAAAAGTTAGTAATACTAAAAATTTGTCATTTTTAACACTTTTGAAATCCATGTCATAAAACGACTTAAGGTTTGATCTGATAATATATTCTCAGATTTATTCTGAGTTCATTTGATTAATAATTATATGTTAGCATTGATTATATTTGTGTACAGTTGTGACACCGCTGACATCGTAATGGTTTTCATCACAATTAATGGCCAAAAAGAAAGAGTCGACAATTTTTGTGGCACAGATTTGCCGCCTCAGCTCATGTCAAACGGGCCATCACTTAGTGTTGAATTCAAAAGTCATCACTCGATTGAATATGTGAAAGGATTTCGAGCCATATATCGATTCGTTACGAGTAAGTCCTCTGTTTATATCTGTCGATCGCATTAAACGCTGTTTACCTTTATCTGAGTCTTTAAATTTAGATTTACTCTAATATTGCGAATCTAAAGTTGTCTTAATCTCTATGAGAGCCCTAATATTTATTTCATAGATTTGTATTTTGTTCGCCAAAAACGCTATAAATTATTCTTCTTATGGAAAGCCCTCTACACAAGGCTTACATCACTAGAATGGTTATAATGAGATAACCACAACATTTTATCCTACACTCAATCAATAATATGTTTGGTTTAATTCAATTTATAATTCGGAAAATAATCTGAGTTTTGTTAACCAAATTATTTTATGAGAAATACAGGAATCGTTTATACAAAAACTAAGATCAGACTCAACCCTCGTCTCTAATAAAACAATATTTATTGAAGACATGTGAGGATCCTTTTATATCCTTTACTCATAAAAATAAGTTTTGGACATCCAATAGATATTAATTTAGTTTTTCCTCTAAATATTGATAATCAAAAGCTCTTTATATCGATAAATAATGGGACTAATGATCCAAATGTATAATAATTGCGATATTTTCGATGCGATAAGAGTTGGAAAGAAATTTATGGATACTTTCTCTCTATTTATGTTTCATTTATCAATTCATTACAATTTATTCTTCAAAATTTCGATCGATTCCCACAATTGTATGCTTTCAATGAACCGGAATAATGACGGGTCTGTTAGTAAATCAGTACTTCCATTGACTTAATGACGAAAATTAAATTATTATATAGTTTTTGGTTGGGTTTATGTGTAATATCTGAAAATTTTGGAGGTATTAAAGTAAATGTAAATTAGCATAAAATGAAATGAAGCGATAAGAGACAGTCGTCTCTTCATTAGTCTCTAGATTTGGACACTCTGTTAGGAAAGGGCTCATCACTGCAACCATTAGTGAACATTAATGTGTTTCATCTGTTATTCCCTACCAATCCTGTCGACAATGAATAAGGTTTAGATCAGGAATAGCAGTATTGCCACAGATATGGCCATAAATTATTAATCCACTGAATAATAGAGTCAAACAAAAATCCTGTTCTCACTGTTTCTCATCTGTTATCTGAGTTCAGAAGTGGTTTATATTATATAAACCATAATTTGTAGTAAATGCCAAACATTAGACAACACGAGTTAGCGCTTAATCTTTACGCTCCAAAAGCATAATTCAGGTCAACACCAATACAATTGTCTCTTAGCCTAACGTCTCATCCAATTATTGTTGGACCGAAAAGTCTTATCACAAACAAAAACAAATATATTAGTGAATCACTATTTAGTCTTCAATTCAAAGTACTCTTTAGAGATATTTTATTACAAATATTTTTATATGAGGTTTATGTTAACCAAATTGTCTGCAAAATTATTGCAGATTTTCAGCGATGAAGTGATGATAAAAGTGACGATTTATATAAATGTTTCTTCAATTCAGTCAAGTGTTTGCCTTTTCTCATCATTTATTGTAACTGCGATCCACAGGATCTCCATTTATATAATTTAAATAAATTCCAAATTAATTTGATTTTAAGATTAGAATTAAAATTTGCGGAAAAACTATTGAATAATCATTTGTTATAATTAAGATTTTCAAGATTATCGGCTACTTTTTTGTTTCAGTTAGTCTTAACTAAACTTTTAATTCAGTGGCGACTGTCCTCTGTTTGATGTGCTTCCTATCATTAGGAGCTGACACGTAAATGATTGTATAGTGAATGTAATAGTGATTGCAGTCATTCCCTCATTCCTTACTATCGCATACATTCCAATGGAAAACTCTTATCTTTCAAAAGCAAATACTCATAGACTGTGAGAACAACTCTTTATCAGAAAGAAAGTGAGTCTTTCTTCAACTTATTCTTTGCTAACATTTAGCATTCAGTTGTGCACAAATGTCAGCCCTCTTTACAACTCTAACTATCCATGAATTTGGTTTCAATTTAATCATTCGCGCAGTTCTTACAACTCATGAAAATTAAAGCTCTCACAGGCCTTAACCTCACACTTGACATACAGTTTAGGAATATATTCAACATTTATTAAGAGCACAAGACTTGTATTTTTTTCTTCCCTACCAATAATTGCTCTGAATTTGACTCAACACAAATGTCAGTGCATTGTATGTAACGTATGGCACATCTATTATGTAATTGTCTTCTAAAAAGTCTTGTTATTAGTCGTATGTAAAAAACATCACATTTTAATCTTGACTTTTATGTAACGCTTTTGCGCTATTTATTCGGGTTTTTATCTAATTATCTAACTTTTGTATAATAAGACGGTTTAATTTCTGAACCAAAAACAGAAGATTAATTGGTTTTATGTCTTCAGAACTTTTAATTAAATATAAAACTGAATTTGCATTTGGAAGGCCATCGTTGCTGTCAGTGAGCTATAGGCTATGGGCTATGAGCAATGAGCAAGTTCATTTATAATCAGTTATCTAAAGATTTTTCATATATTAATTTCTGGAAAATTCTCGGGAGATATCCTTCGGAGAAGAACTCAACAAATGGTGAACAAGAGTTTTGAAGTTTTCTTTTTAATAAAGACTTTATTGAAACATCAAATTAAACTAAAAGGGAGACTAATAGAAACTATCTTGATAACATTTCTTTTCATTCAATTCTTAAACAAATAAATAAGGATTTTTTCGATTAAAGTTTTTCTATTCTTTTTCAATTAATTTCTATTGGTTTGCATATTGGACACAACTTTTAATATGTGTTTAGTCGACATATTCTCAAATAACCGGTCAAATGATTTTATGAAATAAATTTCAAAAGAGATTTGTGTTAAAAAAGGTTTTCAAATGGTCTTCTATTCTGACTAATCGGTCGGAAAATAAATTTCTCTGAAAAAACTTTTTTTTTACTGTTTTAAAGTTGAGACAAAGGATTAGTTCAATTTTTCTTCATTACCAAAGATTACCTTTCATTTAGGCCTCTGTTTGCCATCAATTGTGTGTCTAAAACTATCTCATTTTGAGTTCTCCGAATTGTAATTCCTTTATATTTCACTTTTAATCCCAACAAAATTTCATTCAAAATTTAACACTTTTTTCTTCTGAGTATCTGTTGATTATTGATAAGCAATTTTGATCCGATTCTCCAATTTTTTTAATCATTTTATTAGGGCTTTTCATAACAGAAAAAGTGCACATTTGTTTCAAAAATCTTTGTTTTGTGACCTATAAATTGGTTTAATTGAATGCCATCAAAATGAGAACTACATTAAAGACCAAAGGAATGATAATTTAAGACATTTTATTAGAATTTATAAACAAATGTTATGTTTGATTCAATTTTTGTGCAAATATTTCAGGATTTGATCGTAAAATGTTGTTATATATTATATTTTACACGAATAGCACAGCATATAGTTTAACACCATATCCCTGTTGGTTTACTAGTAGTAAATTACTACTTAAGCTCAAATGTTGCTTGCTAAATCTTCAATTTTCATGATAATTAAAATTTTTTAATTAACTATTGAAAAATTGAATTCAAAAGTTGCATGTCTATTTGGCATATATTATTATATATCCTTGGTAATTTATTGTTTTAAATATAAGAGTCGTTTGACTTAATTTTGAGTGAAACTTGTCGTTATGATTCAATTTAAAGGCAAGGCTTTGAGCCTCTTCTATAGACGACAAAAAAAAGGAAAAGTGTTTTTATCGTTTTAATGCTATTTTTAATGTTTGAAAGAAAATGTTAGTCTTTTTATGGCATAAAATTCATATTAAATTCAAAGTAAGTTTCGTTTTCGACAGAAGTGGGAAATGAAAAGTTTTGATAAAAATTGAATTAAAAAGAGTCAGAAATACATTTAGAGAATCTCATTAAGAGTATTATAGAATATTATAGAATATTAAGAATATTAAGAATATTTATCATTCGTATTGTTTGCCTCAAAGCCATTACCAATCGATTCGAGTGTCTATAATGTTATTCAATGTTAATGAGTTTACAATAGAATTACATCTAATGATACCATAATTATACTGAAAAGTTTAGTTAAAGACATTAACATTTTTTGCTTTTAATTAATAATAGAAATGGTTTATCTCTTAAATGGTTAATACAATAGAGTTTTATGTTAATCAATAGATTTAGTGTTCTTTGTTTGGAAACAAATCATTTATTATTTATAAAACTATTTTGTTGTTTGACTTATTGTTGTCTCAAATCTTTGTTTTATTTCATTTTTTATAAAATCATTAGTTATATTAAATTTTGATATATTTTCTGAGGCTTTTTGTGCCTTATTTTATAATAAATCAAAATTTATCTGAACTTATGATCGACACTCAACCGCTTTTCATATTTTCTTTGAGACCTTAAATTGAGCGCAAAAATAGTCTGACATTTAAACATATCGTTTGAATCAGTTTATGATAATTACATTATTATTATTATTATATTCTCACCTCTTATTTGTAATATTTCATTGATTTATGTATGAATAGATTTGTTTGCAAATGTATTACACATTTGGTTAGAATCAAATGAATATTAAGGTTTGCATTTTATATAACATTAGTTAAAATATATGGCAAAACAACTAAATTATTCAAAAGTCAAACTCATTTATTAGCCCTTCCTTTTTAGCTTTGCTCTCTATTTGATCTAGTTTAATAAATGATGCTTGCTCGATAAAAAATAATTAAGAATTTTATGATCAATAAATATACAATATTTGAGATTTACTCTAATATTTACACATTAAATAGAATTGTTGTATTTACCAAGATAATATAAATCCACTTTTACTTCTAAGACAAATCATTATAGTAAAAGTGAGCCAAATATTTGCTAGTTTACTTTCTGGATTATGATTGTTCAGTATTTGAAACAATAAAAACGTGATTTGAATTTAATATATCAATAAATTTTAAAAAAAGTTGGGTTTTGGAGACCATCGAAACAATCAAAACTGTATTCACAAGAGTTTTGTTTAGAAATTATTTGAATTTTATTATTGAGAGAATATTCTGTTTTATTGTTTACTCACTCAATGTTTTCACTGTTTGTTTGTGAAGTAAACGAATTGTTTTATTTGTTAACTAAATATAATGGACTTCTCTTCAAGCGATTACTCTTTACTCCACTCGAAATCCGTGTTTTTCTATAGAATTCTGGTAATCATTTGCTAACCTAATGACTGATTTTAATGGATTCAAACCTAACTTTAATCGCTATTAAAAGAGAAGAAATAACACGAAAGTGCACTAAAAACTACTCGTAATCCAAATTTAAGTCAAGAATATGCACTTTGAAGTAATTAACACTTCTTTGGTTACATTTGGCTTCATTTGTCAACAAATTGTATATTTGAATATCGAATGAAATTCTTTTCATTGCAAACAAGGATTGACTCTATTTTTAGTTTTCATAGAATTTGTTTATCATTTAATTTTAATCAAATGATAAATTCATTAATAAAATGTGATTTGAATTTGAATGAAAAATAGTGAAACATTTGCTTTAATAAAAGTTATTGTGAGTAAAATTTGTTGTCTAAAACAGTGGTATTACATAACGTTTTTGGCGAATCCTAGACATGAATTTATGTATAATTTTTAATGCATTCTTTGGTTCAGATCCTCTCCATTAGACTTTGAAAATAATTTATTTCAGCCAATGATTTATAGTGACTGTCAGTCCTCTCATTCTCTAATGTAATATATGTTTATTACAGATTTCGGTATTAGCTCTGGAAAGCAAGACTCACAATCAGGTACTCATTTGATTCCGATATAATCCTTACTTTTAATATATTAACTCAAATAAAATTAAAACTCGTATTCGATATAAGAATTTTTCGCTTAAATTCTAATAAATTGATGCAAAAAATTTACGAAAATCCTTACAATTTGTTAAAATTTTTTTCTTTCAATAGTCTGTGGGTTTGTGTTCAATAGCACCGAACGAACGAATGGAAGTTTCACATCACCAAACTATCCGGGTATGTGCCAGAGTGCTTGTCGTCACTCAGCGCTATTATTAGTGTTAAACGTTATGTAATTATTTGGTGTTTCGCTCAAATAAGTCCTTAATTGAATTGTCTCTGTTTTGTCTCTACTCCTGACACACACTTTACCCCAACCTGTGCTTTAGGTCTGTACCCTCGCGACACAGAATGTCATTATTTTTTCTATGGAAATACATCACAAAAAATTCACATCACTTTCGCTTATTTTGATGTCGAAGGAGTGACGCCGTAAGTCAATTACCATTCAATTCAAACCAACTCTTCTTTGGTTTCCTTTATTTCTCATTTTTTTATATTACATTTCTCTTATATTTCTCGAATTGTGTGCAATCATTACAATGATAAGAAATACACAAATTTAAGGCAATTTTGTATTTTTTGTGATATTCGGTACTCAAGTATTGCTTCAAATGATTCTAAAATCATTTGAATTTAAATTCAAGAAAATTTGTTTTATAAGAAAAAGTTGTTTTTTAACTCAAAATCTGAATATCAATCATAAGAATTATGGAAATTATGCCAACGTTTCTGAATAATAAATTTCTATTTGAATATTGAAAGTAAGCTAAAGAAATATTTGATTAATTGAGTAAATATTTAATCAAAAGCAATATTTTAACTAATAGTGTATTAGTCATTACATTATTAATGACTCATTAATATTAGTAATAACTTGTCTTTAAATAAATCTTTGATTAAAATATTGAGTCATTTTGAAACTAAGTTGAATTACTCTTAATTATAGGCATTAAAATAAAATTCACAACAAATTGTTTTATGGCTATAATTTCAATAACTTTTGGCGTAAAATTGAATTAAATTTTTATTCATTTAAATGTTTTTGAAAATTTGAAAACCATTTTAAATGGTTTTTCATATTTTTTGGATTACTTTTACTGAAATATTAATTTTTATGACTTCACGCAAAATAACTGCAATATATTTAATGTGATTAAAGCCCAAAATTATTGATTCCTATTGTGTGCCAGACTTTTGGCCAATGATTTCGAGGGATTCTATAAAGAAATTCAAATCAGCGCCAAATTCTCATTCTTTAGGTTTAGATCTTTATTCTGAATTCTTTGCAAAATTCAACTCTTGTTCCGGAATTTTGTATATATTTTCATCGAAACCTTTTCAATTGAAATGATTTTATGTTTTCCCTCAACTTTTCTTAGAGTTCAATGAGATTCCAAACTTTTCAATAGATTTAACTTAACTTTAGATTTAAAGATCAGTTTTTTTTCATTTGAAGAAAAGAATGACTGAATATAAGTCAGAATTATCTAATCCTAATGAAAGTCAATTTACTTCTGGAGCAGGAATTTCCCAGAACTTGGAATAATTAGATGAAACTGGGAGTGAATTACCTCTAATCTTATCATCCGAACAATTTTTATTAGATTAATATTTGAATTATATTTTGTGAACCATTAATGAAAACGTGATTTCAATTCAAAGAATACATTATCACCAATAATGGGCTCAAAAGCAAATCAACTAAAAATAACAATTGTTTTCCCAAATCTCTTTTATATGGCATTGAATGAGAAAAATATTAAAACTTTAATTATTTATTTCCTGAAATTCCTTAAACACGACTCAAAGCAGTCATTTAATGCTAATCGTTATAATATTTAACAATTTTTTCAATTATTTTCAACGATGAGTACATTAAGAGATTAACTCTAATCTGAAAAACCTGTAACCATATTAGCTCACCATAATATTGTGTTCACTTGAATTAAACATATACTTATCATTAACCTTAAAGTGTGAGCACAACCATATTATTTTGAAGACAAAATGAGCGACAATTTTATTTAAAAAACAGTTAATTTAGTAAATCTGCCAAATTGTGACTCATTTTATTTGAACACATTTTACATAACACTATAAATGTTTCAATCGATTAGAATTTTCGTTGAAATTAGAAAATTATGTTAAGTTTAGTATCATTTAATTGGATGAAGTCATTTGATTTCTGGTCAGTTCTCCGTTAATACATTATGTGATCTAATTTTTCTGTTTCTAATGTAATGTAATCTCATTTTATTGTAAGTCATCGCATGGATTCTAATGAGATTGGATTTTGTTTTGACCACTTTTGTCACAACTGAAGTACTTCTAAAAATAACAAAGGGGTTAGCCGTACAATAAATTTTATTCTCCGATTAGGTTGAAAATTGGCATGATGATTAAATTATATAAGACAAATATACACTTGAAATAATTTTTTAAAATATTGAAAAATGGCCAAGTTATGACATTTTTTTTTAAGAAAAATTGAATGATTGTTTTTGGTGAAATTCGGTAGTTTTAGTGATTTTTATGCAAGAATATTCCTTGCTCATTTCTAACCCCTTTAGAAACATATTGAATCTCTCTCTTCCTTTCACTGTTATTCAAAAAAGTTGCATGTTTATATGGTCACCGCATGTTTTTCCTTCCATTTGACACAGAATTTGGTAAATCTTATAAAAATAACATTTTAGAAATTCAATAGAATAGTGGAACAACTTATTAATCTAGTAAATCTTGTAGAAAGTGTGCTGCGGTTCACAACTGAAATTGAATTTGTTGTCAGAACTTGTATTTTGTTTTCTCTATGTTTTTGAGGCTTTTCTTCTAATTTCTTTTTTTTTCATTTCATTCTTTGTTTCTCTTAGAGTGAACTTAATTCGAGTTCAGACCACTCTTAGAGAATGAGTATTACTTTTCTGGACTTATATATAATTTTAACTATTTTTCGATGCTTTAGAGCCAGAAATAAGAAAAATCGTTGAAAACTGTTGAGCTCTAAAGGAATGTTTTCGTATCAAATCTAATATATTGAGAGACAAATTGTTTTTTCTTTCGCTACATTACATTCAAAATCATTTTATATTTCGTTTCTAATTCAGACTAATAGGAGTTCCGTTTTCTTCAATACCCCATTCGTATCACTTGTGTATTGAGAAATCCATTTAATGAGGAGAAAGTATAGCACAGAATTAATTTAATGAGCTTTTGTACGGATTATTCGACACATTCGCTAATTTATGCCTATTCTTAAGAAAAAGTGCTTATCTTTCATAAAATGAATAATAAATTGGAGGAACAGTTGCTTCGGAATTAATAAGTAGTTTATTTGAGAAACGGATACCAAAATTAATATTAAATAAACATTTCATTAGTCTTTCCTATTTTCTGCTGATTTTTATTTTCCGAAGAAATATTCGACAAATTTCTTAACAAATCTATAATTTATTGATGAAACAGATGTACAACAGAGACAGCCAGTGATTATGTCGAGTTCTCTAACTATAGGACAGTAGACCGAAAGCTGTCCCGTCATTGCGGTCTTAAACAGCCTAAAACTGTGGAATCTGAGGGAGACTTCTTCAGAGTTACCTTCAAAACAAACGACAGATTTGACGGAACGGGTTTTGAAGCGTTTTATCAGTTCAGAAGTAGCGAAGGTTTGTAAGATTGTCTTCTTTACAACAAATGTGTATCTGATCTCTGCTTTTGTCAATAAATCAGACGATCGCTGATAGACTTTTCTGGTGTTGTTTTATATCGATTTTTGTTTAAAATTCTTTGGTTCACATCAACAAAATTTATTGATTTTTCTCTGAATTCCTAGACTTCACCTCAAATTTATTTCATTCCTTAGACCAGAATTCCATTATTCTGTCCCTTTTCTCACAGATAGTGAACAGACTTTTTTTTGTTAAAAATTTAAATTTTAAATGATTTTAATCAAACGATATTTTAATATAAAATAGAAATTGTTTGACGACTGTTCCTACTATTGAGTCAATTGTTTTATTGGTTTTTCATTATTCGAGAGTCTGTTTAGAACTGGGATCAGATACCAGTCCTATTGAACGGCACAGCTTTAAACGCCTACTTTTTTTTGAAAGTCTAGAGTCCTGTAGAGCACAACCATTATTCAAATAAAATCTGTTTTTGCTGTTAACTGACACTAATTTATCACTGGTTTAGATCCCTTTCACGTCAAACCAATGCGAACGTCTTCAGCGTCAGTACGGAATCTGTCGCTTCCATTACCAGTTGTGCTGTCAATCGCTTTAATAGTGATATCAAAACTGCTCTTCAATTCTATTGAATCCACAGAAAGAGTGACGAATCAAAAGTATTAGAAATAATTAGATTTTTAGATCTTATGAACAAATCTAATCAATGGATGGAATTATTGGTTTCTGAACTAAAATTGTGTACCAATTCTTACCAATTATTCTATAATTCTGTTCACAAAGATTTCTTCCAAAACCAGAAGTGCCTACAATTGTTATACTGTTTTGTTAGAGAGTTAACAGATGGAACTGTAAGTATTGATTCGCTTATGTCTGTGCACTCCGTCTATCGGCTCAATACGTAAGAGTCAATTGGTTTGTGCGCTGACTTATTAAAGTTAAGAGAAAAGTTGAGAACTTTTAGTAAAACTTTTGGTAAACTTTTAATGAATGAATCAAACATTTAATTATTAGACCAAAAATGTGTAATAAAATGTGTTTTAATTATTTTAATTAATTATAGGTTTGTTAACTAATCGACAAAAAAAAACTTATTATTAAGTTTTATCATAATATCATTAAATCATTTGTAAATTAATTAACTCTTTTTATGGATTAATTTTAATGAATTTAAACAAAATTCAATTATAAGTGTCTGAGTTCTCACAATAACAGTATTTTAATCACTAATCAGTCATATTATACAAAGAGCTAAAAGTGATTTCATTGAATAGATTACAAATATTTGTAAAATAAGCCAAACATTTCAATCAATTAAATGTATTGTATATTAATTTGATCTAAAAATAGAAGAATAATTTGTATATATTATATAACTAACCATTTATTTAATATTAAGTAATTTTATTTGTTTTTTCATTTTTGGGCCAAAAAGTTGTAAGACTTCCAGATTTTAATTGAAAGGATTTGATTTGATTCAAGTGATGCTCAAAAGTCTAGTCTTTTGATAAGAAATAAATTTTTAAAAAAAATATTATTAATTAAAAGCAAATTTTCGTTTATCAAGACTTGAGATCTTGAATTTGTTTTTGATTTAACGGTTTATTATATTTTTTAGTGAATCAAATCCTTAATAAAAAAGATCTGAAGTCATCGTTGAATATCTTTTGTGAAGAAACCAAACAAAAGAAGTTTTCAAAATTAAAAAGAAATTCAATTTTTTAGCGATAATTGATTTTTGTTTAGCGAATGAAAACATGACAACTAATTAGTAATTTGTTTGATAAGCGACTTATTTGAAGTCATTAAACGATTCAATCAATAAATGAGACGAATAAAGAGAAAACCGGACCGAAAAGGCCCGACAAACGAGACATTGAAGAGTTGTTTTGAGGTCAAAATAAGGCCTAAGAGTTGTTCTTAGGCTTTACGTGAGCTCAAGTGGTGAGTCTTCTCACGGGAATAGACATACGAATTGCAGAGAAGATGTGCCAAAACGAGTAACAGCACTGAATAAAAGGAAATATGGCTTCGATTAAAGCCAGTTCTGGAAGTTTTAGTGATAGACAACTGAAGAGAAACTCATTATTTATGAGAGAAGAGAACATAAATAAAATATATATAAAAAGGAAATAACCGGCGCTTATATTCTGTGCTTATATTCGGTGCTTATTATCAAAATGATCGCCGAATATATGTATATTTAATGGCATATTATAGTCAAAACAGTGAAGAGTTGTGACGAAAAAATATTAAATATATGTTATGTTGAGTGCATTTTCTTCATTGAATGCATTTTTTCTGACGACTCTTCGCTCTCCTCAACAAAAGAGAGAACACATTATATACGGATTTCAGTTTAAAAAAGTTGAATATAAAAGAGAAGGCATTTCTTTCACAACTTTAGTTAGCTATGAGGTGAGTGGACGGCACCGAAACTTGTTTTTAAAGATAGCCCCTAACAGATAGAAAGCGGCGCATATATAATCATCTGCCAGTTCTTTGCTGTCAAAAAAGTCAGCGCTGGAGCTATCACTTGGGCTAAAAAGGCATAGCGGGGGAGCAAACGTACAAAATTAGGTAACACAACAACTTCAACATTAGTTCTTAAGGAGGTGTTTGCCATTTGAAGCACAGGTGAGAAAAGCGTGAAAATCAAAGGAAAAGCGCAGAAAACGTCAAACGAAAAGCGCAAACCGTGACCACCATTACTAACAAATATGTGTCGACTCCGGGCTCTGAAAATAATTTTCTCTGAACTTTGTTTCTCACATTTGATATTTGAAATGAGTTTAGGGGTTACGCCCCGTATCGTCAAATTTTCAACCATTTTATGTCAGACTTAATAAAATTTAATTCTAATTTTCTTTTGTTTTTTAAATGAAAACAAAAGTGAATAACAAATTAATCATTTGGTAATAAGTTTTTCATTGAGAAACTGTCCGATCAGTGCCAGGGGTTAAACAGAAAAGTACTTATTTTAGTTGAGTATGGGTTCACTCATATGTTATCATAGTTTTGGTTCCCAATTCTCGCCAATAAAATGATATGTTTTTGAATTGTAATCATTATTACTGTGAAAATGGCTGAGAAAGGGATGAATAAACTCGAAACGCATTTTGTCGACCGATAAGAACATTGATTGATGATAAGAACGGCTCAAAATATTCAGTTTTATTGACCATAACTTATAAAACTTATAATTTTTAAGTTATTTGAGATATTTTTCTCATTTACAGCGATAGGCGTTAATAAAGTGAACGCGAAAAGCGATCGCCTCATCAGATCATAATTACGCTAAACTTTAGTGTGAAATGTGTATTATAGGGGCTCTTATGGCCACAGGGCTCTCATCAACACATGCATAGGTATTGGGATGTACCAGAGTGTGTGCCATAGTCTAACAATTTTAGGTGATTTTTCATAGATCTGCTGTTATCGGCAGATCCATCACTGAAACAACACTACCATTTGAACAGGATTTCTCACTCTTCAATCTGATAATAGCTATGCCCTCATCCAATACGTGATTCAACCATTGTCTCTAACCCAGACTCTCTCTTACATAGACATACACTCTCTCCACATAAAACAAAATTCACTGCTTTATTGTTATTCCCAAAAAGCATATTTAAATATAAAATATATTCTGAGCACAGATTATGTTTCTGTAATAATGTCCCAAATATTTGGATGTTATCATGAAATCAGATCTTTGGACGGATTTATGATAAACACAATGATTATGAAAAGTGAATTAAAGTCTGTTTTATTTTTATAATGATATCCGCCAACCATTTTGTTAGTCGTTTATTAAAAAGTGATTAGACTTTAAATATGAAATGAAAAATTGTTTTACTTATTCCTCATTTGTTACGATCAGAGATCTAATGAAAAACCTGTACTCATATCTAAAGCTTCGGATCAAATAAAAAGGTTTTCTTCAAAATCAATTTAATCGTCAAAATGTTGGCGATAAGTGTCTGAACGCCGAAAGGTATCAAATGTTTGATAAGAATGAATGCCTGCAGTTATACAACAAATAAATAAATCAAAAGACGCGGCGTTTGACTCATTTTATTTTAATTATATTATTATTCTTACGATAAATCAAATGAGAAAATCATTTCTCGACTTTTGTTTTCATTGAGGAAAAAAAGACTAAAAATTATAATAAATTGAAAACTTTTCACATTCAAAGTCGAGACAAACAAAAAATGTTTTGATTTCAATCGCATATAGTATTCATATTACTGTCGGCTAAAACTAAATGTCTTTTTACGGTCTGAAGACTTAATATCATAACAAAGGCATTGAAATTACAGTTAATTTCCATTTGTTTCTCTTCGCCGACACATAAACTATTTATGAATATTTTTTTTAATTAAACATTAATTTGTTTTCATTCAATTAAATGAATATTTCGTTTCATTCAATTGAATTCAATTTACTAAAAATCATGTTTTATGTCATATAACGACTGCCAAAACTTTACTCTCATTTAAATAAACAACATTTGAATAATTGTGATGTCATTCGAGTCTAGCAACTAATCTGTTCAGTGTATGAGTATTTACAAGTTTAAAGTTTGTTATATTTTTCTTTTTTAATAACAAATTTATAAATTTTAAATTTAAAATCTTTCAAATCTTGACTTATAAATAGACATAAAATTGGAATAAACTTTAAATGAACCAAGATTAAGTAAGTTCATACGAATAATAAACTTGGATATTTGAACAATGATTAAGTTTAATTTGTTGACTAATCAAATTGAGTTTAATCATAATTATTCGGATCATTTATAAGTAAAATATTGCATCAAAATTGTGATAAAAAATTTCTTATTTAATCAGTTTGAGTGCATTTCATGAAGAGTCGGTCTCAATAGAAATGAATCAGTTGTTGAAAATGTTCAAGGTAATCAAAGGATATCTCTATTGATTCAACACATTCTTAACACTTCTTCTGTCGAAGTAATTCAAGTTTTGAGCTCAAAGTAACTGAAATTTTAAAAACCAAAAATCCATTTAAATGAATGAATCAGTGATTAATTGATTGTAAGAAAAACTCAGTCTATAAATGGCTTTACTTTCGCTGAAAATATTTTAATTAAACATATCTTTATTTTCGCTAAATTTCTTTTATTTTGTTTTTATTGATTCCAACACTAAAATTAGTTCTCATTTTATTAAAGATATACAGATATAGTCATTTAAATCTACTTTCTTAAACATTACCAAAATTTAGCATGTTTATATTTAGATTAATGTTTAAAAATTTGTTTATTTTCGTATTGTCTGCTCTTAATTTAATGATTAAATTTTAATCGTCACTAACTTTAAAACAAAATTGAAAACCATTTATATTTTCAATGGTTTTTATAAATATTACGTTTAATTGAATTCAAATTTTATTATTTTTATCGTTAAATAAATATTCAATTATTA